>JARWLQ011112625.1:0-15066 GCA_031764275.1 Poicephalus flavifrons | reverse complement strand
GCTTGCGCGTCATCCAACCCTCCGTGTGCCCACCGGCCATACATTGCCGGCGGATCACTCCTAGGGGGTCAGGTCAGTTCTCGATCCACCGCACGAACCTCACCGCAGCGGCGATGGTGCGCTGGCGGGTGTGGGCGACCGCCGACCAGACCACGGCCACGGTGATCGACACCGGCCTGATCGCCGCCCAGGTGGCGCCCTACTACCTCCAGCACGTGTTCGTGGCGCCGTTTGACTGCCTCGGCCGCTACGTCCGCCTCGACATCCTCGACCCCGCCAACCCGGACGGGTTCGTCTCGGTGGCGCAGGCCTGCATCGGGCCCGCGTGGCAGCCGGCGCACACCTTCGGCTACGCCTCCAGCGTCGGCCGCACGCAGGGCGGCGCGAAGACGGTCACGCGCGGCGGGCAGGTCTACGCCCGCACCGACTGGATCGCCCGGGGCTGGAAAATCGTGCTCGGCAGCGTCGAGCGCCGCGAGGTGTGGTCGCGCCTGATGGACCTCGACCGCGCCGCGCGACTGAACGGCAACGTGCTCTTCGTGCCAAACCCCGACGCCTACGAGGCACCGCTGGCCTCGCTGTTCGGCCTGCTGGAGCCGTCCACCGACGTGACCTGGCCGCAGGCCTCGCCGCGCCTGCGCAGCTGGTCCGCCACCCTGACCGAGAGGCTCTGATGGGATCGTTCCTGGCCAACCTGGTGCGCGAGAGCTGTACGAACCCCGGCACGGGCGCCTTCACGCTGAACGGCGCGGTGCAGGGCTTCGTGCCGTTCGTGCAAGCTTTCGGCACCGGTCAAGCCTGCTACTACGTGGCGCGCTCCTCCGACCTCACCCTGACCGAGATCGGCCGCGGCACGGTGACCGCCGGCACGCCGAACACGCTGAGTCGCGACCTGGTCATCTGGAACAGCCAAGTCCTGGGCAAGAACCCGACGAAGCTCAGCTTCACCGGGACGCTCGACGTCTACTGCGATGGGCCAGCCGAGCGGATGCCGGTGCTGAACGACGACGGCTCGCTGAGCCTGACCATCGCCGGCACGCCCTCGCTCGTGAAGCGCGCATCCGACTTCTTGGTGATCGGCGCCACAGGATCGGGCACAGCGCTGACGACCTCGCCCGTGACGATGCTGAACACCACCTTCACCGCCCGCGCTGCGATGCTGCACCTGGTTGCCACGGCGGGCGTCGACTACACCGATTCAGCGGGCGTGATCCAGGACGTCACCATGACGTTCATCGGCCCAGGCCAGGCCACGGCGATCGACGTCACCAACGTGCGCGGCGAGGGTGCGGCCGTCGGATCATCCGGCAAGCTGGTGCTGCCGGTCACGATCGGCGGCCTGACCATCGGCCAGAGCTACAGCCTGGTGCTGCAGTTCGCCAAGCAGATCAGCAGCGGCACCGCCACGCCGAGAAACATCGTTCTCAGCGGCCTGAACTTCTAGCGCCGCTCCACCACTGCGCCCGCCCCAGCCTGCCGCGATCGCGCGGCCGGGCTGCCGACGCACGTCCACGCCCCGGAGATCGCCGCATGTCCGACACCGCGTATCCGCCCAACGCCGCTTCTATCTCCGCGAACCTGGGATCCGCGACCGTGGCGCTGCAGATCGTGCAGCAGGAGCTGACCGCGCTGCAGGCACAGAACGCGGGCGTGAGCACCGTTCCCGGCGGCGCTGCCACCCCGCTTGCCACCACCACGCCAGCGCAGGCCAGCAGCACGGGCACTGCCGGCAGCTCGACCAGCGCAGCGCGCGCGGATCACGCGCACCCGACCGATACTAGCCGAGCCGGGGCAAGCGACCTGACCGCGTTAGCCAGCAGCACCGGAATGAAATTCAGCGCGCTCAACACGTCTGCGCTGGCCGCACCTTTGTTCGGCAGCAACAGCCTGACCTTCACGCACCTGGACGGGTCTCCGGTCGGGACGTTCACGCCGAGCGGTGGTGGGACCGTGACCGCGCCGGCCAGCGCAGCGCTTTTTGCCTCGGACGCCACCGGAAAGCTGATCCCGACGACCCTGGCAGCCTCAACCAGCGGCACCCTCACGACCCTGACTAACACGCAGGGCCAGCAGGTCGCGCAGTTCTCTCAGGTGCCAGGGCCGCCGGGCGCCGCCGGCACGCTGGGCAACGGCGACCTGTCCGCGAACATGTTCGCCACCCTGTTCGGCGGTAAGGCGCGCCTCCTGGCCGACTTCCTCGGCAACATCCGTACAAGCTACCATTTCGGCACGCAGAACAGCGGAACGACAGTCCAGAGCCTCATGGGGTTCAACTCGCGTTCCGACATGTATAACTACATGAACGGCCAGGGGAACCGACCCTTCGCCTTCATGCAGGACTACCCGGTCAGCACCGGCGACGACATCTGCGTGTTCGTCCCGCCGGGCAACACCACGTCCACCACGACGGTGCACCTCACCCAGACCTACACGCTGCCCGGCGCCGAGAGCGGCTACGGCGGACCGGTCGGTCTCTACACCGGCGTCGAAGGCTACTCCTGGCTCTACATGGGCACGTCGCGCGATCTGAGCCGCACTTTCACCTATGGCCAGCCAATCAGCGACACGGGCGGCAAGCTGGCGTCCGGGTCGGTCGTGTTTGCGACGCAGGACAACTGCATCCGAATCAGCCTGCAGCCGTCGGGGACCGCCCTGGCGCCGGGCGCCGTCATCACCGTGGGCACCGTGCCGACCGCCTCCATGGTGGGCAAGCAGTGCTTCGCGCCGCAGGGCCTCAAGGCGCCGCGCAACCGAGCCAATAAGTTCCCGACCATTACGGCGGCTAATCCTGCGGCCGGGACGATCACCCTGTCCTCGGCGCTCTATGTGTCCAGCACGTCCAACGGCAACGGCGGCTACACGGACGGCAACACCTACGGCCAGCAGATCACCGGACTCCAGCCGCTCTCCGTCCTCTACATCTTCACGCCTCTGGCCGAGAGCGCCATCACCAGCACCATGACGATGGATGACCTCGCGGCCAACGCGGTGGTGTTCAACTCCCGGACCGGTGATCAGTCGCACGACGTGGCCTACGTCTCCACAGGCGACCACATTCAGGCCGTGCCCTGGTACTGGTGGGACGTCTCGTGCAGCGTCTTCGGGGCGCACAGCCAAGCCACCTACATCCGCACAGCCTGCAGCAGCTACGCGGTGATCTCCTACTTCCCCAAGATGACGGCCATCGGGAAAATCAGCGGGCTGTCCATCTACACCCTCAACGGCAACGCCTCGCAGCACGCCGGCCTCTACATCGAAGGCGCGGGCGAGACACAGCCGATCCTGAACAACCTTCAGGACATCAAGATCAGCTTCGAGGTGACGGACATCAACACGGCGGGGCCCGTGCAGGGCGTTCGCCTGCGCCACATCGGCGGCGAGTGGCTGGATGACCTGACCCACGTGGGCAAGGACCTGACCACGCTGAACCCGTCCGCCACGCTGGTGACGCAGAACGTCGTCTACGCGCGCGTCGGCCGCTTGGGTGCCCAGAACTGCGGCGCAGCGTGGCTGGTCGAAGGCTACATGGAACACCTCATCATCGAGAACAGCGGCGACGTGTCATGCGCCTCGTTCTTCGACAACGATCTGGTTTCGGTGGTGAACGGCGTCGGTTGCCTGATCGGGGAAGTCAAGGGCACCGACATGGATGTTCAGTTCTTCGGAGCGCGGTTTGCGCATTTCCAAAGCTTGAGCTTTATCGGGCAGGAAGTGCAGTTCCCGAACAACCCGCGCGCCATGCTGCCGGGACGCAACACCGCGCCGATCCTGTCTGTCGAGGGATCCGATGCCGGGCAGATGGCTCACGTGTTCGGGGGAGCGGCGAACGGCGGCAACACCGACCTGATCCAGGTCAAGGCACGCAATCTGAACGGTGGGACCAAGGGCACGTCCGGGTTCTCGTTCTCGCACCTGAACGAGAATGGCTTTCCCTTTGCGGCCACGCTGCGGATCGACGCCGGGTGCAACGGTAACCGGATCTATGACGACACCATCGTCGGCACCGTGGTCGACAACGGCAGCAACACGCATATCAGCGGCGGCGGGTCGACCGTCGATTACCAGCGGCAGGTATTCCTGGAGGCCGGCATTCCGTCCGGCACCGTCTTCAACGGCACGCCGGGCATCGTGGCGTTCGACACCGTCACCGACCCGAACGGCAACCTCGGCACCGACTACTTCTGGACGGCGCCGATCACCTGCTGGGTGCGGATGGAGGCCACGGCGTTCCTGCTCAACACCGGCGACAGCGGGGCACCGCCGGCCGGGACGCTGGTGGGCATCTCGTGGCAGCCGAACGCGGCCGGCGCGGACTACGACGACTTCACGACCACGACCAACGGGGCGACGACGTTGCGCTTCACCCGACTGCTGCTTGTCGGCAAGGGATCGCGGTGGTGCCTGTCGCCCTACGCGGGCGGCGGCGCCACCGCCGCGAAGGGCACGGGGCTGCAGGAGTCCCGCGCCAGCATCACCTTCGTGCGGCTGCCGACGTGACCCGCAACCTCTCGCAAAGCGAACCCCTCCGGGCTGGGAAGTGGCGGGACGGGCGGAGTGCGCCATGAACCCAGTGACCCCCAGACGGCCCATCCGGGTCGCCGTGCACACCATGTGGTGGCTCCCGTCCGGCATCGACGCGGCGCACCTCACGCTGTCTCTGGTGCTGGTCGGCTGCGCGCTGGTGCTGGCGCTGCCGTCCAACACATTCGCGACCTCGCACGTCTACCAGGTGTTCATCGACACCTGGCCGCACACGGAACGGGGCTGGTCCCTCATGTTTCTTGCCCCCGGCATGCTCGGACTGGCGAGCTGGCGCATCTCGCTGCATCGCCGGTGGTCGCGGTTCATCCTGGCGGTGCCTTTGACCGCCTCGCATGTATTCCTCGCGGCCATGGCCTACGAGGGCAATCCGGCCGGGCTGATGTTCGTCCTGTTCGGCGTGTTGGCGCTGCTCGGGCTGTGGCGGCTGGCAGCAGAGGGCAACGTGCGATGGGAAATGCTCTGACCCCGCGGCATCGCCCGTCGAACGCCATGCTGGTGTTCACGGCCACACCCTGCCTGCTGGCCGCCTGGCTGATCTGCTGGCCCGGCCCGGTGCGCAGCCACGACAGCATGGACTGGCTCGACCCGTTCAACCTCAAGGCGATCGGCTTCGCGCTGGCTGGCGTGGCCCTGCTGCGGCTGCTGTTCGACGCGATGGTGTGGAAGCACCTCCGCATGGTCGCGTCCTGCCTGATGGTGGGGTTCTACCTGACGACGCTGGTGGGGATCATGCTTTACGACCCGGCCGTGTCGGCGGTGCTGTGGGCCGGCTGGCTGGCTGTCGAAGTCCTGCTCGCGCTGCGCCGGATCTGACCCATGGCGGACAATTCGGGATGGTCTGCGCTTCTGGCGTGGGCGGAAACCGTCAACCCGACGCCGTTCGTGGTCGGGCTGGGCGGGCTGGCCAGCGCCCTGTTCCTGGGCATCCGAGGGCTGACGTCCGACGCGGGGGCCGCGCGCAAAAGCCGAGCCGAGGCTGACATCGCATTGCGTGGGCGGCTGTCGATCGAGGCGGCCGAGGCGCTGACCCGCAAGGAAGCCGACGCCGTCGCGGCGCGTGCCGAAAAGGCCGAGGCCGAGGCGGATGCCGCGGTCGCGTGGGATACCGCACATGCCTACGAGGACTGGGCGCGCGACTTCGCCCGGCACGACTTCAACAACGCGCTGACGGAGCTGGATGCGGTCTATCGGGTGCTCGCCCGCGTGGTGTCCCAACCCCGCGACGACGCCGCCTGGATCATGGCGCAGACCGCGCTCGACAACCGCAAGCCGTGGCCAACGCCAGTGGTGCCGTCGCCCGCAGAAATCAGGACGAGAAAGCCATGAACCGAGCCGCCTTCTTCCAGGGCATGCGCGCGATGCTGCCCGTGCACGCCCTCAGTCCCGGCCAGGTCAGCGGCACCACCGCGCTGCTCGACGTGTGGGACAGGCTGCCGGTCGCCGACACCGCGGACCTGCGCCACCTCGCCTATCCGCTCGCGACCGTGTTCCACGAGACCGGCGCCGCCATGATGCCGGTGCGCGAGGTCGGCTACGGGCGCGGCAAGCCATACGGCGCGACCGATCCTGCCACGCACCAGGTCTACTACGGCCGCGGACAGGTGCAGCTCACCTGGCGCGCGAACTACGAGACCATGGGCCACGTACTCGGGCTCGACCTGCTGCACCACCCCGACCTGGCGATGCTGCCGGCGAACAGCGCCGCGATCGCGATCGAGGGCATGATCCAGGGGCGGTTCACGGGCCGCACGCTGCGCGAGTTCTTCGGCCCGACCGTCAACGACCCGGTCGGCGCGCGGCGGATCATCAACGGCCAGGACTGCGCCCAGCTGGTGGCGCGCTACCACGGGCAGATGCTGGCCGCGCTGCGCGAGGCGGCGGCACCGGGCGAGTTGCAGGCGCCGATCTCGTGATCGAGCTGCGCCTGATCCCCCGGCCCGGAGGCGGCGCCACCTTGCACCTGGACGGTCCTCACGGCTGGGCAGCGCTCGAGCTGGAGCGCGTGCAGGTGGAGATGCTCCAGCAAGCTTGCGCCGACGCGCTGCACCAGCCGGACGTGCCGCAGTCGCTGGCCGAGTTCATCTGCCGCCTCGGCTGACCACAACGCTGCCCCACCCCATCGCCTGAGCCGCACCTAGCAGGCTCGGCCACCCCACACCGCCCGCGCACTCCCGCGCAGGACGGCAGCAGCCGCATGTCCGCGGCACGGAGCCTTCCATGGACACCACGCTGACCCTCATCAACGCGCTCGGCTTTGCCCTCAGCCTGGTCGGTGCCGGCGGTGCTGGCGCGCTGACCCTGCTGCACATCAAGAATGCGACCACGATCAGCAGCATCTTCCAGAAGGTCGCCACGCTCGGCGCTGATGTCGCTGTGGTCGGCCAGAAGCTCAACCTGGCCGCGCTCACCCCGGTGAGCATCGCCGGCGCCGCGGCGGCGGGTGCCTACCAGGCGGCGCAGGACCTGGGCCTGTCCGCGAAGGACACCAGCAGCCTCGACGCAGGGATCACGACGGCGGCGAAGGTCGCTCCCATCGCGGACCTCGCCCTCGAGGTGGCTGCTCCCAGCGTCGAGGAGAAAGCGCACGCGATCCTCGATCAGGTCGGCCAGGTCATCACGGCGCTGTCCGGCGTGACCAAGCAGATGCAGGCGACCGCGGCGGCGCAGGCCAGCATGGCCACGCCGCCCGCACCCGCCCTGACGCAGCCCTCCGCCGGCGGCTGAAGCCGTGATCCGCCTGCACGACCGGGGCCGATGAACCGGCTGCCGGCTGCCTGACCACGAACCGGACGGCCCGCGCGTGTGGGCCGCCCGCCGACCACCCACGCCCTTCGCCCAGGAGTCCCGCATGAGCCTGATCCTCACCGCGCTGCGCGAGGCCCTGGACGCTGACCGGGCCGCTGCCGGCGTCGCCCAGCGCACCCACGACCTCATCCTGCAACTGCTCGAAAGGCAGAACCACATGTCCAAGCAGCTCGACGACCTGACCGCCCAGGTGGCCGCCAACGCCTCGGTGGAGTCCTCCGCCATGGCCCTGATCCAGGGCATGCACGACAAGCTGGTCGAGGCCGGCACCGACGCCGACAAGCTCGAGGCGCTGAAGTCCGACCTCGCCGCCTCCGCCGCGCAGCTCTCGGCCGCCGTCACCGCGAACACCCCGGCCGCCGCGGCGCCCGTCACCACCGACCCGACCGCCCCGGTGACGATCGACCCGTCCGCGCCGACCCAGGTGGCCACGCCGACCGCCGCCGACGCCGCGCCGGCCGACGCCACGACCCCGACGACCACCACGACCGTCTCCTGATCCGGCGCGCACGCTGCCCGGGTCGGGTGGCGTGCGCGTGCCTGCCCAGGCCGCGCGCGCGGCGCTCTCCTTCCGAAGGCACCACCATGAAGAAGACCGCACTCGCGGGCAGTGCTTCGCTGCTCGCGCTGCTGATCGCTGGGCTGACTCCAGCGCACGCGCAGTATGCCCAGTCGGGCTATGCCGGCGTGTCCACCGGCCTGCCCGGCGGCCCGTTCTACAGCAGCAGCGTGCCCAGCATGGCCCTGGTGTGCGTGGCGCCCGACTTGGTGCACGTCGTGCCGTGCGGGGGCGACGCGACGCACTCGCTGCACGTCATCGTCGACAACCCGCAGGCTTCCAGCAGCGGCGGCGGCACCGCGACCACCGTCGCCCAGGGCGCCCCGAACACCCAGGCGAACGCCTGGCCCGTCAGCGAGCAGACGCTCGACGCCGCGCTGCAATCCGCCGCCGGGATCAAGGTGGCCATCGTCGGCACGCCCACGGTCACCGTGTCGGGCGTCGCCACCGCGGCTAACCAGCAGAGCCAGGTCACCGCCGAGCAGAACACGGCGCTGGCGACCCGGCCGGACGATGCGACCAGCTCGGCCTCCGCGCCACGCACCCAGACCCACGACGATCAGCTCGGTGCAGTACTGACCCAGAACACTGCATCGGCCACGGTGCTCGGCACCCCGGCCGACACCGCGTACTCCGGCACCGGCTCTGGCACGCTTGACGCGATCGAAAAAGCGGTGCTGGCGCAGCTCGCGGCCGGGCTGAAGGTGACGGCGCAGGGCACGACGCCCATCAGCGCCGTCGCCTTGCCGCTGCCGGCGGGGGCATCCACCGCTGCCGCTCAAGGCACCCAGATCACGGCCGAGCAGGCCATCGCTGCCGCGACGCGCACGAACGACGCGGGCACGTCGCGCACGCAGACCCATGACGACCAGCTCGGCAACACCCTCAAGGTCGCCGACCTCAACAACGCCGCGTTCCAGGGCGTCGCCGCGATCACGCCCGACACCGCGACGACGGCCGCGCGGTCCATCGGCTTCATCATCACCACGGCAGGCAACGTCACCCTGACTCTTGCGGACACGAGCACGATCACCCTGGCCCTGGCCATCAGTCCGCAGTTCCAGACGCTGCCTTTCGCGGTCACCAACGTGGCGCTCGGTAGCGGGACCGCTGGCACGTTCTGGAGTCTCAAATGAGCTGCACCGTGTGCAAGATCCTGTGGCGAGGCGCGCTGGCCTGGGCGCTGCTCTGCGGAATGGCAGGCGCGGTGCCGCAAGCACCACCCCCGCCAGCGCCAAGTCCGGCCGCTGTCACGCCGGCGCCGGGTGCGATCTTCTCGACCAACGGCGTCCAAACCTGTGGCCCGGTGACAGGCGTGCTGGCTGCGGCGAATGCCACCATCGCGCTGCCCTGCGCGGGCGCCGCGAACTACGACATTACGATCGCGCCCACGTCCGGGCAGCCCGCGCTCGTCGGCACGCTGGTGTCGTCGGACCCGGTGACCGGCGGCCCGCGGCTGCTGTTCAAGGCCGGCCTCGCGGCGCTGAACGTCTCCACCGAGGTGCTGAACGGCTCCCAGGGGTCGCTGGAATACCGCACGGTCGGGACATCCGGCGTCGGCGGGCAAGCGGTCACCCTGAGCGCCTACACCAGCGGCTCGGCCACGGTGACGATCAGCGCCAGCTACAACACGACCATGACGTTCATCAACGGAGCGGTGCTCAGCTCCGAGGAAGCCGCCCTGCGCGCGGGCCGGGCGTTCACGGCCAGCTCCGGCAGCCAGAGCCTCGCG
The DNA here is from genome assembly GCA_031764275.1 of Poicephalus flavifrons. Classification (NCBI taxonomy): domain Eukaryota; kingdom Metazoa; phylum Chordata; class Aves; order Psittaciformes; family Psittacidae; genus Poicephalus; species Poicephalus flavifrons. Next base: position 5,428 of record JARWLQ011112625.1, on the reverse strand, counting down.
GCCGGCAACTATCAATCGCTGCTGTTTGCCAATCCCGCTAGCAACACCATGCGCGCGATCATCACGGAGCGGCGCATCTCGTGCGACCTGGCAACCGGCTCGGTGGCGCCGAAGTGGTACAGCCTGCCGAACCCGACGGCCAACCTCCCGGCTAGCACCGCGAGCGCGTCCAACCGCAAGACGGGCGGAATGACATCGGCCCTGGCGATTACCTACAACGCCAACGTCGGGACGTTCCCCGACACCTCGCCCACGTCGCCGCTGGCCAGCCGCACTGGCGGGTTCGTGCCGACCGGCGGCATGGCAGGCGGCCCCGGCGACGTAATGCGCACTGTCGAGCCGGGGCAGAGCACAGCGCTGACGATCCTCGGCACCGGCGCCGGGCTGGCGACCGCGCCGCTCTGCTCGATCGACGTGGTTTGGTACGAGGAGCCGCTTAACTAGCCGGCCACCTCTCCCCACCGCAGCGCCCACCCACCCCGACCGTACCCCCGCACCGGCACAGGAGTCATGCGTCGATGGCAGACTACGTTCAGCCTCGGCCCTATCCGCCGCTGGCGCCAGGCTCCGCCTCCCCGGGGCCGCCCGTGACCCTCGCGGCGGGCTTCATCGAGTCGCGCCCCTATCCCCCAACCGCGACCGCCCCCGCGCCCACGGCGCCAGCCGGCGGCACGATCCCGGCCGGCAGCGTCCTCGACTTCTCCGATGCAACCAACAGCGGCCTACTGGCCGTTATCTAGGAGCGACCCATGGCACTCTCCGTCAAAGACGGTGGCGGCGTCCTGCAGAACCTGCCGACATCGAGCACCGGCGTGCCCGTTCACGCGATGGAGGTTGCGGGCGCGGCACTCAGCTCCGGGAACCCGATGCCGTGCTCGGACCCGAGCAACGCGGCGTTCCAAGGGGTTGTCCCGATTACTCCGGGCACGCCGGTGACGGCGGGCCGCTCGCTTGGATTCGTCTGCACCGCGTCTGGCCCGGTCACGCTGACGATGGCCGACGGCTCGACGCTCACCATCCCGCTCGTCGCCAGCGCCTCGTTCCAGACGCTGCCGCTCGCGGTCACTAAACTGACGCTCGGCACGGGCGCGGCCGGCACCTTCTGGGGGCTCAACTGATGCGCAAGATCCTTGTTCGGCTCTCGGGTTCCGCTTTCGCCTCCGCGCTGCTGTGCAGTTCGGCGCTGGCGGCACCGCAGCCCGCCATCGGCCCGGTCGCGTCCGCCGCTGTGGCGTCGGCGCCCCTCGTGCCCGTCACCGCGCGCAACCCGCTGCCGACCGATGACTACACTGCTGGTTATTATCCGCCGAGTTCGGTGGACGAACTGGCCCTGACCAATGTGGGTGCGGGCTGCACAAGCACGCCGACACTGGTCATCGACGCGCCGACCACGGGGGGCGTGCAGGCGATCGGGCACTTGGTGATGAACGGCGCCGTCGTGCTCGGGGCCGTGCTGGACAATCCCGGCAGCAACTACCTGGCCGTGCCCGCAGTGACCCTGACCGGCGGCGGCTGCACGACGGCCCCCACGGCGATCTCCGGCCTCTCGCAGGTCGGCGCGTTCTGGTCCGGGCCGGGTGGGCTTTACCAGATGGCACAGGCATCCGCCGGGGCTGCCGTGTGGATCAGGCAACCTGCGCCCGCGCTGCCGCTGGACTCGGTCATCAACCCGGTGTCGGCCGCCACGCCCGTCGCGGGCGGCACGGGCTACGCCGTCAACGACACCATCGCGCTGGCGAACGGCACCGTGCTCAAGGTCGCGACGATCAGCAGCGCAGCCGTGGCGACCGTGACCGTGCAGACGGCGGGCGCCTGGCCGTGCCTCACCGCGTCGGCCGGGCAGGCGCAGGTCTCCACCTCTGGCAGCGGAACGGGCGCGACCTTCGCGCTGACGATCGCGGGGGCGCAGGGTGCTTATGCGACCAAGCTGCTGACGGCCTGCTACACCGCGAACAAGGCGCTCGATCTGGTACGGGCCAGTGACAGCGTAGTGCAGACGATCGGGTTTGTTCGTGGCGCGCTCGACACCAGCAGCGCGCAGCAGTTCTGTTCCCAGACGACCTGCTTCGTCTCGCGGGTCTATGACCAGAGTGGCAACGGCAACGACGCCACGCAGACGACCCCTGCAAACCGGCCAGTGTTCGACTTCAACTGGCAAATTGGCGGAGTGCCCGGCTGGTTTGCGGGCTCTCTGACGATCCCAACGACAGTTTCGTTGCTCAGCACGTCTGAAAGCCTGCTGTGGCTCGGGATCAACAGCAGCTACACCGCGAACGGCTCTGCCATCATCAGAGGCGGCTACCTTTCTGCCATAAATCAGGTTAATGCCGGCTACAGTTTTGCAGGGGCGTATGCCCCCGTCGGCACCAGCATCTATCCGGCAATCAACCCAACTCTTGTAAGCACTTCTGTCAGCGGGCTGAACTTCATCAACTTCAGCGCCAATGACCTGGAGGCACAGTGCGCCTCCAACTGCACGGGGTCAGGCACGACCACGGGCGGCGCAATCGGGGCAGGGCAGAACGCTGTGTCCATGGCCATCGTGTCGTCACGCGCTTATTCCACTGCCGAGCGAGGCTCTCTCAAGGCGGCATCCTATGTGCTCTACGGGATTTCGCCGCAGGTGCGCGACACCATCGTCTTTTCGGGTGATAGCAGGACCGGCGGAGTCAACTCGACGGACCTCTACGACTATCCGGCGCAGGTGAACACGGTCTCTGCGCTTCCATTGACCGTCTTCAACACCGGCATTTCCGGTGACACCACAGCACAGCGGGTCTCTCGTTTCTATGCTGCCGATGCTCCGCCGCTTCTGCAGGCGCACGGGAAGAACAACTGGATCGTCATGTGGGTCTACGGCAACGATGCCCAGCAGAGCATCCCCCTGGCCACGTCCCAGGCCAACATCGCTGCCTACACGAGCATGGCGCACTCCCTGGGGTTCAAGGTGGCCTTCGTGCTGGAGAACAACCAGTTTCCGGCCATCAACCCCTATCTGACGGCCAACACGTTCGGAGCGGATGCGATCATCCCGCAGGTCTTCGCCGACCCGGTATGGAGCAACCTCACGGCCACGCCGCAGCCGTTCAGCGGCACTCCGCATCCGACGACCTACGGATACGGCTACGTGGCTGCGGACATCGCGGCCGGGTTGCTGCCGCTGCTGCACTGACGTCGGCTATCGCACCGAGCTTTGCCATACACCAGCCCGATGTCCGCCCAGCCAGGCTTGGCGGGCGTCGGGAGGGCCTGATGGCGCCAGATCCACATCTTCCCCCACGAGACCTGCATCAAGCCCCGCGTTGAAGCACCTGCGAACCATCGGTCTCGTTTCCATCGCCGTCGGTGGCTCGGGAATGAGGTGATAGCGGACGGTGTGGGATAGCCACGACAGGATCGCGCGAAGGGTCATGGTTGATCCCGTGCATGAAGTTGATGCTAGCACGACCGTCAGCGTGCGATCGCCGGCGGCGGCTCCCGGATGAAGTGACGGCGCAATCCAAGCGCTGGCTTCTCTATGTATGTCCAGGACACCGTCGCGAACAGCGCCGTCAGGCTCGTCACCACCGGCAGCACGATCGCGTAGCGAACGAACGACGACGCAGGCAAGTGCGGCAGCAGGACATAGATCGCCGCCTGCGTGATGGGGAAACCATACAAGTAGGTTCCGTAGGACAGATCGAGCTTCAGGGCACGATCAAACCAAGGAAAGCGGAGCGTGCCGAAGTAGGCCATGACGTAGGTTAGGAGGACGCCGCTCAGCGGGCCCAGCATATCAAGTAGAGTGAGCAAATAATAACCGGCGAGAGAAAACCAGAATAGCGACAGCTTTAAAAAAATACGGTCCGCATTGATAAAGAACAGGACGCCGAGAAAAAACATCATCACGATGTATTGGGCGTTGAAGTGTGTCGCGTCTTCCCTGATTGAGAACGCTCTATGGTGATAGAGATCCAGGAGCTGCCAGCCTGCGAGTGCCGTGAGGATAGAGACCGTCAGGGCAGTGCGACGCGCAACGAAGCCGGTCACCATCAGCGCAAGCATGAGGAAGTAGCACCAGAACTCCGAAGGCAGCGTCCACAGGTTCGCGTTGACCATGCCGGGCCACGGGTTTGCGAGGAAGACGCCCGGCAGCTGGAAGGACACCTCCCCTACGATGTTGCCAAAATACCGGAACAACGTAGGGCTGGAGAAATACTCTGATGCAGGAAGGCTGGTGAACAGCGGACCGAGTATGAGCGCCGAAAGCGTCACCTCAATTGCGAGGGCTGGTAGAATCCGAAGCGCGCGGTTGGTGAAGAACACCCTGATGCTTGTGTTTCGCAGCGCGCTGCCGACGATGAGAAACCCGCTGAGGCCGAAGAACATGGCGACGAGGCTGAACAGCCATGGGCGGGCCAGTTCAACCCCGAGATGCCCCAGCGAGAGATGCGAGGCGCTCTGCGCTGTGAACGCTGCGCCCTTTGCGTAGGTCGTGTCCGAGTTCGTGCCGAAGACCGCAACGCGGCAGTGGTGCGCCAGGATTACGAACGCCAGCAGGTGGCGCAGAAGATGGAAGCCGGGACCAATTCCTTTGTTCTGGCGAAGCGACTCTTGCAGGGTCATAGCCATTCTTGGCCTCTCTGAACGGTCTCTCGACCGTATCGGTCCGCCACCCTCCAGAACACCCGCACCCGGATACCGCCCCCGCCGTCCCCACACGCCTAGCGGGTCGCTGAGCCCCGCTCGCCACCATCCCCGACAACCAAAAATCCGGAGGCTTTATGAACAAGCACGCCCTGCTTGCGGTGGCTGCTGCGCTCTCGTTGCCAGCCTACGCCGCCGAGACGCCCATCCGTACCGCGAGCTTCATCGCCGGCCTGGGCGTCAACACGCACATCCCCTACACGGACGGTGCCTACGCCAACATCAGCCAGGTCATCGCCGACCTGCAGTATCTCGGGATCAACCACGTCCGCGACAGCATGAACACGCCCGGTCAGTTCGGCAGCGGGCCACTGTCGTCCTACGTGCAGGTGGCCCGCTCGGGCATCCACTTCACCATGATGGTCGGCGGCGGCGGTTCGTTTAGCTCGACTGGGGGCGCGCCCACGAACCCGAGCCTCGACCAGCGCATCGGCTACCTCGACACCCTGTCCGCGATGGCGAACTACGGCGTGGTGCTGGTCGAGGGCACGAACGAGATCAACAACCAGCCGATCACCTACAACGGCGTGGGGTCCTCGGGACAGGGCCAGGACGAGCTGAACGCGGCGCTCAACCTCCAGCGCGACATCTTCTCTATCGTCCACAACGACCACAACATGAGCGGCGTGCCGGTGGCCTACCTCACCGGCAACGGGAGCGGGACGATCCCGCTCGGCCCGGATCCTGCCATGACGTCGGGCCTGGCCGACTACGATACGCAGCACCCCTACCCGAACAACGG
>JARWLQ011105006.1:0-15208 GCA_031764275.1 Poicephalus flavifrons | reverse complement strand
GGCTCGGCCGGCCGGGGTCGGCTACCCGGCTCCCGCACATCGGCAGAAGCGGATACTCGGTGCGATCCGCGCGACTGCACCGAGATCATGACGCTGTCACGAACGGTCTCACCCTGATGTGGGGTTCGGGGTGAAGGAGCTGAAGTGGTCGATGTTCGCCCCCGAGCGAACCTGGGTCTATTGCGTCACCGCAACATCCTGCCGAACTGACCCCGAACCGCACGTGCCGTTGCCGCTCCCCGGAACGGGGCCAGATCCCCGAAACGCGGACCGGCCGCCGGCCAACGGTCAGTAGTTGACCGGAATCGGTGCGAGTCTGGCCGGTATGACCAGTGAGATCCTGCTTCCCCAGTCATCCGTGCCGGCGGCCGGTGCCGTCGTCAATCCGTTCGTGATCGTCGATGATGCCGCGGGGTTCGTCGACTTCGTCGCCGGCGTGTTCGGCGTCGAGCTGTTCTTCGTCCTCTCCGGATTCCTGATCGGCACCCTCCTGGTCCGCGCCGCCGCCGCGGCGCCGGGCTGGCCGGGCTGGCGCGCCTTCATGCTGCGCCGCTGGCTGCGCACCCTGCCGCTCTATGCCGCCTGGATCGCGATCATGGCGCTTGCCTGGCCCCCCGCCGACGGCCGCCTCGGCTGGCACCTGCTGCGCTACCTCACCCTGACGCAGAACCTCGCCTGGCCGATGCCCGCCGACAACTGGTTCGGCGTCTCCTGGTCGCTCGCCATCGAGGAGTGGTTCTACCTCCTCTTCAGCCTCCCCCTCCTCCTCCTCGCCCGCCGCGACCGCGGCCGCCGCTCGCTCCCGGCCCTGGCCGCCCTGTTCGTCGCCGTCCCCGTCCTGGTGCGCTGCGTGCTCCCCGCCCACCTCGACTTCGGCCAGGCCGTCTACAAGGTCACCGCCTACCGCCTCGACTCCATCGCCTACGGCGTCCTTGCCGCCCTCGCCGCCACCCGCCGCCCACAACTCCTGCGCCACTGGCCCCCCCTGCTTGCCGCCGGCCTGGCCATCGTCCTCTTCGTCTGGGTGCAGATCTCGGGCGCCGGCGTCCCGCTCCCCGGCCTGTTCCACCGCGCGCTGTTCCTGCCGCTGCTGTCCGTGGGCTTCTGCCTGTGCCTGCCCGCGGCCCTCCGCCTGCGCCATGCGCCCGCCTGGCTTGAGCGCCCCGCGTCGTGGCTCAGCACGCGCTCCTACGGCCTCTACGTCGTCCACCTGACCGTGCTGGAGGTCGCCTCCTCCGCCGTGTTCGTGCATTCCTGGCCGAAGCGCTACGCCGTGCTGCTCGCCCTGGCCGCCGCGCCGCTGCTGGCCGAGCTGTCCTGGCGCTGCCTGGAGCGCCCGATGCTCGCCCTGCGCCCCGCCCAGCCCGGCGGCCACCCGACCCTCGCCTGATGCCCAGGCAAGCAAGCGTGTTCCTTCTCGAAAGAAAGAACCAAAGAACCTTGCCCGACAAGCCCCGTGCCCCTCACGCGGCATCCTTCTCTTATGGGCAAAGTCTTTTTGCTTCTTTTTCTTCAAAAAAAGAAGGCCTTGCTTGCTTCCTTCCCGCCCCATGACCCCGCCCCGCAACTTCGGTCTGGACCTGCTGCGCGCGTGCGCGATCCTCCTCGTCCTCGTGTCGCACTTCTGGCAGACGACCCCCTGGTGGTTCGGCGCCCGCGCGGTGGCCTCGATCCCGGCCAACGTCGGCACGATCGGCACCTACGGCGTGGTGATGTTCTTCGCGCTCAGCGGCTTCCTCGTGGGCGGCATCGCGCTGCGCGAGATGGCGGCGGGCCCGACCCTGCGCTCGGCTTCTGTGTTCCTGGTGCGCCGCTGGATGCGCACCGTCCCCCTCTACTACGCCGCGATCCTCCTCTTCCTGCTCGCCAACCCCCCGCCGTCCGACTGGCTCGCCCACGCCGCGCGCTACGCCACCTTCACGCAGAACCTCGCGTCCGACATGCCTGCCGACCGCTGGTTCGCGACCTCCTGGTCGCTGACCGTGGAGGAATGGTTCTACCTGGCCCTCGGCACCGCCGGCCTCGCGCTCGCCCGTGCCCTTGGTCCCGGAGCCGCGGCGTGGATCTGCGTGGCCGTGCTGGCGGGCGTGCCGACGGCGCTGCGCTGGTGCCTGCCGCGCGTCATGTGGTTCGCCTACGCCGACGTCCTGTGGTTCGACTGCATCGCCTACGGCCTCGCCCTGGCCCGCCTCGACTCGCTGCGCCGCATCCCCCTCGCCGCCGCGCTCCCCCTGGCAGCGGCCGGCGCCTGGTGCGGCTGGACCGTGCTCGCCGGCCGCCTCGCCCTGCCCGCCGTGCCCTTCGTCACCTTCATGCCCTCCACCATGGCGACCTCCGCCGTGCTCCTGATCCCCCTCGCGCTGCACTGGCGCGCCGCCCCCGCCCTGCTCCAGACGCCGGTGCGCTGGATCAGCACCCGCTCCTATGGCCTGTACCTGTTCCACCCCGCGGTGCTGCACCCGATCAACAGCCTCGTGCTCGCCCGCATCCCCACGCCGGAGCAGGGCGCGGCGCCCTGGCTGGCCGCCTCCGCCACCCTGGCCGCCGCGCTCGCCGCGTGCCTGCTCGCCGAGGCCGGCCACCGCCTGATCGAGCACCCCCTCATGCGCCGCCGCCCCCGCGAGCCCACGCCCCGCCACGCGCCCGCCCTGGCGCCGGCCCCGTGACCGCCCCCCGGCGCGGCGCCGCCCGGCCGTCCGCCCCCCCCTACGCGCTGGCCCTGGCCGCGACGGTGCTCTGCGCCCTGGAGGTGTTCGACCAGCCGCGCATGGTCGCCCTCGCCCTGAACAGCGACACGCTCCTGCCGTTCTCCTTCGCCTGGGACCTCGCGCACATGCCCGGCGCCTGGCGCGGCCACGAGCTCGCGCGCATCCCGAGCCTGGTCCCCGACCTCGCCGCCCTCGGCGCGATCGGCGCCGCCACCCGCTCCGTGCGGCCGACCCTGCTGCTCTACGGCACCGCCCAGGCGCTCGCCTTCGTCCACGTCGCCGCCTTCCTCGCCACCCGCCTCGCCGGCCCTGCGCCGGGCCTAGCCCCGCGCCGCTTCGCCGCCGCCTGCGCCCTGGTGTCCGCCGCCCTCGCCGCCCTCGTGGCGCTGGACAGCGCCAGCGCCACCGGCGTCGTCCTCAACGCGTTCCTGCCGATCGACCACTTCGGCCCGTTCCTCGCCGCCCCGCTCGCAGGCTGGCTCGCCGCCGCCCAGCTCCGCCGCACCACCGCGCGGCGCGCCCTCGCCCTGGCCGCCTGCTGCAGCCTCGCCTTCCTCTCCGACCTGCTGCTGCTCGCCGAGCTGGTGCTCCCGCTGCTCTGCGCCTGCGCCGTGCTCGCCCTCGCCCGCCGCGCGGCCCCCCTCCGCGCCGCCGGCATCGCCGCCACGGCCGCCGCCGGCACGCTCGCCGGCTGGCTGTGCTTCCGCGCCCTGCGGATGTCCGGCCTGCGCTTCGAGTCCGCCCCCCGGCTCTCCCCCGCCCTGGTGCGCGCCTCCGCCCGCGACTTCCTCGCCCACGCCCCCGCTTTCGCCGCCGCCCACCCCGGCGCCCTGGCCGCCGGCCTGCTCCTGCCCCTCGCCGCGTTCGCCGCGTTCCCCTGGCTCGCCTTCGCCCAGGCCAGCTGCGACCCCCGCGCCCGCTCCTCGCAGGACTGGCCCTCGCAGGACTGGCTCTGGCAGGACCTGTTCTTCTGGTGCTTCGCCGGCGCGGGCATGGCCGGCGGCCTCGCCTTCACCGCGCTGCTCTACGTCGACGAGGGCTCCTACCGCTACCTCGTCGCCCTCTGGGCCTGGCCCCCGGTCTTCCTCGCCGCCACCCTCCTGCGCACCGCGCCCCCCGCGCTCGCCGCCGCCCCCGCAGCCCTCGCCGCCTGCGTGCTGGCCCTCAAGGTGGGGCAGGGGGGCTGGCCCCCCGCCGTGCTGCGCTGGGACCACGACGTCGCCGCCTGCCTGCGCCCGCTCCACGCCAGCCTCGGCCTCCACGCTGGCCTCGCCGGCTACTGGGATGCCCGCGCCATCCAGGCCGCCACCGGCTGGACGATGCAGGTCGACCAGCTCAACAACGACGGGCACCCCTACCTCTGGGGCAACGACCGCGGCTGGTACACCCACGCCCTCGCCGACCCGTCGCGCCCCCCGGCCTACGACTTCATCGTCATGCGCGGCCTGCCGCCGGAGCGCATCCTCGCCGCCTACGGCCCGCCCGACAGCGTCGCCCCGTGCCCGCCCACCGAGATCTGGATCTACCGAAACCCCGCCGCACTGGCCCAGAGGAAGCAAGGTTGAGGCCTTCCTTCAAGCATGGGCCTCAAACTCCGCCAAAGGCTGGGCCTTTGGAATGCCTTTACTTAAGTTGTGCGTTCCAAGGGCGCAGCCTTTGGCGGGTTTGGGCAGAGCCCATGCTTGCTTGTCAGGTCGGCCCCACCGTGACCGGCGTCTCGACGTACTGCCCCGGGAACAGCCGTTGCAGCGCCGCAACCTTGGGCGCGTCGAACATGGCGATGTAGGGGAAGTCCGGGTGGCGCACGAGGAAGTCCTGGTGGTGCTCCTCGGCCGGGAAGAACCCCCCGAGCGGGTCGACCCGCGTCGCCACCGGCCGCGCGAACGCGTGCGCCGCGTCGAGCTGCGCGATGTAGGCCCGCGCCGCGTGCTCCTGCGCCGCGCCGCGCACGAACACCTCCGAGCGGTACTGCGTGCCGCTGTCCGGCCCCTGCCGGTCCACCTCGGTCGGGTCAAGCGTCACGCTGAAGAAGATCCGCAGCACCTGCGCGAACGAGACCTGCGCCGGGTCGAACGTCACCTCCACGGACTCCGCGTGCCCGGTCGTGCCCGTGCTCACCATCCCGTAACGCGCGGTCTCCGCAGCACCGCCCGCGTAGCCCGACACGGCGCGGGTGACGCCGCGCACGTGCTCGAACACGCCCTGCACCCCCCAGAAGCACCCGCCCGCCAGCACCACGCTCTGCAGCCCGGCGCCCGCGGGCACGTCGGCCGCCGGCACTGGCAGCACGACCGGCGCCGCCGCGACGATGCCCGGCGCCCCCGCAGCGAGCACGCCGGCGCCGGCCAGCACCGCCGCCACCGCCGCGCCGCGCCAGAACAGGAACCCTCGAACCGAACCGTGCCTGGGCATCGCGTCACTCCTGTGCGCGGGCGCCACGCGCGCCGCGGGGAAGGGCAGGGCGGCCGCCGCCGAACACGGCCGCCGCACCGGGCATGATGTGGCCCGACCCGCCCCCGACGCCACGGGAAAACGCCACGGAACGGTGACCCGCCCCGCTCACCCGGCCCGGCCGCCCGACCTACTCGACGACAATATGTATCTTGCGCGAGACGACCGGAGGATCGAACGGCTTGTGCTCGGCGTCGCCGAACTCGAGCTGCAGCGTGTGCGGGCCGGGCGGCAGGTCGAGGCGCCCCTCGGTCTGGCCGGCACCGAAATGGATGTGCGTCCTGTCCGCCGGAATTGCCGTCACCGGATCGGGCGGCCCCTCGGCGTCCACGAGCAGGTGATGGTGCCCCAGGTTGGGCGCCACGTCGCCGGCACGCGTCACCCCCATGTTGCGCACGCCGAAACGGCACCAGAAGGCGCCGCGGATGTGCTGCCCGTCCGGCGGCCAGATGATGTAGAGGTAGGCGTTGGCCGGCGAGGGCGTGCCGGCGGCGCCTGCCTGCACGCCCGTCGCGCCCAGGGCCGCGGCCAGGGCCGCCCCCCGCAGCAGGAGCCTGCAACCGATCCGCATCGTGTCATCCTCCGTTGCCGTGTGTGTCATCGGGCCGTGCCGCAGCCTGGAGGGCCAGGCCTCCGCCTCGCGCCCGGGAACGGGACTGCCGGGAGCGTCGCCCCCGGACCGGCCTCCCGCCGGGCCACGACAACGGGGCTGCGCCCCACGGCCACGGACTTCGCAAGGCCCCGCTCCCGCGGGCCCGGGGAAAACTCCAGCCTGCCGGACCGGGCGGGGACATCGCCCGTCACGGGGACAGGGCGACGCGGAACCCGTGCGTCGGATAGCGCACGGAGGCGTCGTAGGACTCGCGGCTGGCAGGGCGCACGGCGGCGGCTTCCTCCATCCACGAGCCGCCGCGCAGCACGCGCGTCCGGCAGTCCGGGGCGTCCCAGGCCTGGGAGCCGTTCGCGGGGGCGCCCTGGTAGTCGCGATGCCAGCAGTCCGCGACCCACTCCGCCACGCCGCCGCCCATGCCGTAGAGCGCGAACGGGTTGGCCGGATAGGCGCCGACCCAGGGCGGGTCCGTCAGGTCGGCGGAGGCGCCGCAACCCTTGCAGCCCGACCGGCCCGGCAGCATGGCGTCGCCCCAGGAGTAGCGCGTGGAGGTGCCGCCGCGGGCCGCGTACTCCCATTCCGCTTCGGTGGGCAGACGGTAGTGCTGCGCGGTGACGCCGGACAGCCACTCCGCGTAGCGGCGCGCGTCGTCCCAGCTGACGTTGGTGACGGGGTTCTGCGGCTTTCCCCCGGCCTGCGGGCCGCACGCGCCGGCGCGCACGCACTCCTGCCACTCGCGCACCGTGGTGGCGTGCTCCGCGATCGAGAAGCGCGCGACCTCGACCAGGTGCGCCGGCCGCTCGGAACGGTCGCTGCCGCCGCCCATGCGGAACGACAGGCCGGGCAGCGCGATCATTGCCGGCTTCGTGACCTCGACGGCGTCGGGCCGCGACCGTGGTTCCGGATCGCTGTCCTGCGCCACGCGCGAGGCCCTGACCGCGTCGTCCGGCGCCTCGGCGACTGCCGGTTCCTGCGCCCCTGCCTGGGCGCCACCCGCCGCCTGCTCCGATGCCGCCGGCAGCAGGGACACGGGCGGCGTCGGCTCCCTCGGCACGGGCATCGGCTGGGCGGCGGCCTCGGTCGCGGCCTGAAGGCTTGCGGCATGGCCCGCACCGGGGTCGGCCTGGGCACCGGGATCGACCCGGGGTGGCGCGGAGGAAGCCGCCGGGTCAGCCGCAGGCAGCCTGTCGGAGGGCAGGGACTGCGCGGCCACGCGAACATCCGACGGGTCCGGCTGCGGGACGGACGAGCCGACACGAACGAACCCGAGGGAAAGCGCGAGGATCGGGCCGACCAGCAGGGCCCCCACGATCAGCCCGGCGATCGTCAGGGATCTGGCGAACACCATCATCAGGCCGGCGCGGCGGCCGGACGGACCTTGCAGGTCCTGGTGCGCAGCGCTGCGGGCTTGGCGGGCCGCCGGCGGCACGGGTCCGGGCGGGGGAGCCGCCGGCAAGGCGGGCGGCGCCACGGCAAGCAGCAGCCGCGCGCGGAGCGTGGCGAAATCGTCGAGCGTGATCGGGCTCGCGGCTTCCGCCCGGCCGGCAAGGGCGACCTGGAGGAAGGGAACGGCACGCAGCGCGAACTCGATGTAGCGCAGGGTCGCCTCGGGCAGGAGGTGGGCCTCCTCGACCACCAGCAGGATCCGGTCGTGGCCGTCTCCCGGCACGGTCAGCGGATCGGACCCTCTCCCGGGTGCCGCGTCCCGCGCGACCTGGCCCATGAAGCTCGCCAGGTCGAGCGGAGGGCGGACACGGACGAGGCGCGTCCGCGTGCGGGTGAGCAGCGCGAGCGTTCCTGCCGGACCGGTCACGAGCGCCGAAAGCCCTCCGCCGAGCGCCGCGGCGAACAGGCCCGCAGCCGGCACGGCACGGCCCCGGGGCTGCGGCTCGTCGGCGTCCCCCGCGTCCGCGCCGGCCTGGCGATCCAGCGCCTCGTCCATCATCGGGCATCACTCTATGAGTTCGCTGTTGCAGGGCATCGGGCATCCCGGCACCCGGTGTCGCAGAGCAGCCGGCTTCCTGCATTGCGCTACGTTAACTTCCGGACAGCCGCTGCGGGACGCGCCCGACGCAGGGCGGCGCTGGCCCGGAGAAAGCAAGGTTGAGGTTCTGCCTCAAACTCCGCCGAAGGCTCGCCTTTGGAATCCAGTACCTAAGGGGCGCGTTCCAAGGGCGCAGCCTTTGGCGGGTCCAGGGCAGCGCCCTGGCCTTCCTCCGGCGAACCCGCTCCCGAAGGCGACGTTTGGCCCCCGCCCCCCAGGAGCCCCCGCCATGACCGAAACCCCGGTGCGCACCGCCGGCGCCCTGCCGCTCGCGCAGTACGCGGCCCTAGGCGACGGCCGCAGCGTGGCGCTGCTCGGCGCGGACGGCTCGATCGACTGGTGGTGCGTGCCCAACCTCGACAGCGAGCCCCTGTTCGACCGCCTGCTCGACGCGGACAGCGGGGGCCGCTTCTCCCTCGCGCCGGACGCCCCCTTCACCGTGGAGCGCCGATACCGCCCCGGCAGCAACGTCGTCGAGCAGGTGTTCGAAACCGCCGCAGGCCGCGCCCGCGTCACCGCCTCGCTGAACAGCGGCATCTCCGGCCGCCTGCCGTGGAGCGAGCTGGCCCTGCGCGTCGAGGGGCTCGAAGGAACCGTCGCCTTCTCGGTGGCGCTCACCGTTGGCCGCCGCCTGGACCGCGCGAGCCCCTGGCGCGAGCCCAGCCCGCACGGCGACGTGCTCCACGTGGACGGCGTGGTCGCCGCCTTCCGCGCCGACGACGGCGTGGAGCGCACGGTCGAGCACGATGGCGGCATCGAGGCCCGCCTCGCTACCGCCCCCGGCTCGCACGCCATCCTCGCCCTGCTGGCCTCGGCCGACGAGCCGCTGATCCTGCCGCCGCTGCCCGAGATCGACGCGCGCATCGACCGCTCCGACCGTTCCTGGCGCGAGTGGAGCGACAACCTCACGGTCGACGGCCCTTACGCCGACGCCGTCCGCCGCAGCGCGCTCGCCCTCAAGCTCCTGCTGTTCTCGCCCACCGGCGCCATCGCGGCCGCCGCCACCACCTCGCTCCCCGAGCGCATCGGCGGGGACAAGAACTACGACTACCGCTACGCCTGGGTGCGCGACGTCGCCTACTCCATCAAGGCCTTCCTGCGCGTCGGCGCCACCGAGGAGGCCCGCGCCGCCTTCTCCTGGCTCACCGCGACCGTGATCCGCCACGGCCCGCGCTTGCGCACGATGTATTGCCTCGACGGCGCCCTCGCCCCCGAGGAGGAGAACCTCGACCTCCCCGGCTACCGAGACAGCCGCCCGGTGCGCCGCGGCAACCGCGCCCGAACCCAGGACCAGCTCGGCGTGTTCGGCGACCTGATGGAGACGGCCGCGATGTTCGTCGAGCGCGGCCACGTGCTCGACCTGGTGACCCGCCGCCTGCTCGCCGACGTCGCCGACCGCTGCGCCGACGTCTGGCACGGCCGCGACTCCGGCATCTGGGAGCTGGAGGAGCCCGAGCACTACACCATGTCCAGGATCGGCTGCTGGACCGCGCTCGACCGCGCCCATGCCCTCGCCGCGCAGGGCCAGATCGACGCCAGCCACGCCGAGCGCTGGGCCCGCGAGCGCGACCGCATCCGCGACTGGGTCGACGCCCACTGCTGGTCCGAGGCGAAGCAGTCCTACACCCTGCACCCCGGCACCGACCGCCTGGACGCCTCCCTCCTCCTTGCCGTGCGCTTCGGGTTCGAGCGCCTCGACCGCCTGGCCCTGACCCGCGACGCGATCCGCCGCGAGCTGTGCACCGGCCCGCTGGTCCACCGCTACACCGGCATGGCGGGGGAAGAGGGCGCCTTCACCGCCTGCGGCTTCTGGCTGGTCGAGGCCCACGCCCTGCTCGGCGAGCGCGACGCCGCGGTGCGCCAGATGGACGGCATGCTCGCGCGCTGCTCCGGCACGCTCGGCCTGCTGACCGAGCAGGTCGACGCCGGCTCCGGCACAATGCTCGGCAACGTCCCGCAGGCGCTCAGCCACCTCGCCCTGATCCACGCCGCCGCCTCGATCAACGAGGCCCCGCCCCACGCCCCCTGAAACCGCCCTCCCGAAACCGCGCCCCCCGGCACTCGCGCCCCGCCTACCCGGCGAGCAGCGCCCTCGCCCCGTCCCGCCCGTGCGGCGCCAGCACGTCGCCGACCGCGACCCGGTCGCGCCCGCCCTGCTTGGCCTCGTAGAGCGCCTTGTCCGCGGCATCGACCAGCAACCGGCCGCTCTCCCCGTCCTGCACCCCGTGCAGCGTAGCCACGCCGATGCTGATGCTGAGCGCCGCCCCCGCGCCCGCCACCTCCGCGCACGCCACTCCCGAGCACGCGCCGCCGGCCGCGATGTGCGACAGGTCCAGCCCGCGCACCGCCTCGCACAACCGCCCGGCCAGCAGCGCCGCGCCGTCGCCCTCCGTCTGCGGCAGCAGCACCGCGAACTCCTCGCCGCCGTAACGCGCCAGGTGGTCCCCAGGCCGCCGCATCCGGCCGTCGATCGCGGCCGCGATCAGCCGGAGGCACTCGTCGCCGACGGTATGGCCGTGGCTGTCGTTGAGCCGCTTGAAGTGGTCGATGTCGATCAGCAGCAGCGACAGCGGCAATCCCGAGCGCCCCGCGGCGCCCACCTCGCGCGCCAGCGCCAGGTCGAACGAGCGACGATTGTCGATGCCGGTCAGCCCGTCGAGCATGACCAGCCGCTTCAGCCTCGCGTTCGCCTCGTGCAGGTCCTGCTCCACCGCCTTGCGCCGCGAGATGTCGCGCACGGTGAACAGGAACCCGACGCCGCCGTCCATCCTGCGCCCGGTCGCCTCCACCCACAGCGCCTCGCCGTCCCTGCGCCGCAGCCGGTAACTGAGCAGCATCGGCGCGCCGCCGGCCGCAAGCCCCGCGACCGCCGCCGCGACCGCCGCCCGGTCCTCCTCGACGACCAGCGCCTGCGGCTCCTGGCCGAGCAGCTCGCGCGGCTCGTAGCCGAGCAGGGTGCGGCTCGCCGGCGACGCGTAGCTGCGCCGCAGCCCCGCGTCAAAATGCGTGATCAGGTCGGTGCCGTTCTCCGCCAGCATGCGGTAGTGGCGCTCCTTCTCGCGCAGCCGCATCTCCGCCGCGAGCCGCCGCCTGACCTGCAGCGCCAGGCTCCCGCCGAGCAGCGCCAGCAGCAGCGCCGCCCCCGCGCTGGCCAACAGGTGCGCGATCGTGCTCGCCCGCCACGCCGCGAGCACCTCGCCGCGCGGGTGCGACACCAGGACGACCAGCGGCAGGCCCGCCACCGTCTCGTAGCTGCCGATGCGCACCACGTCGTCGACCAGCGACAGGAACTCGGCGAGCCCGGACGGCGCGCGCGGCAGGACCCGGCTGAAGAACTCGCCCCGCGCGATGCTCGTGCCGATCATCGCCGCGTCCTGCGGCTTGGTGGCCACGACCCTGCCGTCGGCCGCCATCAGCACGATCGCGGTGCGCCCGCCAACGTCGAGGCTGCCGTAGAATCGCTGCAGCGAGAGCACCGAGATCGTGCCCACCACCACGCCTGCGAAGCCCCCGCCCGCGTCGTCCACGCGACGCGACAGGGTGAGCACCCACTCCCCGTCCACCCGGGAGCGCACCATCTCGCCGACCAGGACGCCGCGGTCGGGATGGTCGCGATGGAACAGGAAATATCCGCGGTCGCCCATCGCGAGAACCGCGTGCGGCGCGGGAACCGTGTCGGCCACCGAGCGCCCTTCGGCGTCAAGCACCAGCAGCCCGTGGATCGAGGGCAGCGCCTGCACCTGGAGCCGCATCAGCCGCTCCAGACGCCCCAGCACGCCCGGCGACGCGCCTTCCCCGGACTCCGCGCGCAACTCCACGGCCTCGCGCAGCGCCACGACCGCGCTGTCCACGCCCTGCACCGTGTCGTGGGCGTGCTGTGCCAGCGAGCGGGCCAGGGTGGCCGTCACCACGTCGTCCGCCGCGACCGCCTCCGCCCGCGCGTCCCAGGCCCGCCACCCGTCCAGCCCCACCAGCGCGCAGCACGCGAGCACGACCGGGACGAACAGCGCCAGAGCCAGCACGTGCGCTCGCCGCCTCGCCAAGATGGTCCTCAGGGTCATCGCGTGCTCCCGGCAACCATCCTGGCCCACCCCCGAGCTTACGCGGGTGGTGTTAGCGACCTCTTAGCGCCACGCTTCCTCCCCGTTCAATGCCGGCGCATGCGCCGCATGCCCCGCCTCGCCGCAAAAGGTCCGCCAATGCCCGACGACGATGTCCCCACCGGCGCCGCCAGCGCCGGCGCCGCCTCTTCCGAGATCCACGAGGTGATCCGCCGCCAGGGCGAGTCCGACCTCGCGCGCCACAGCGGCGCCGTCGCTCTCTCCGGCCTCGCCGCCGGCCTGTCCATGGGCTTCTCGTTCCTGGCCATGGCGCTGATCCGCGCCGCCCTGCCCGACACGCAGTGGCGCATCCTGTTCAGCGGCTTCGGCTACTCGCTGGGCTTCCTGATCGTGGTCCTCGGCCGCCAGCAGCTGTTCACCGAGACCACGCTGACCGCGGTGCTGCCGGTGCTCTCCGGCCGCGACTGGGCCGGCGTGCCCACCCTGCTGCGCTACTGGGCCGTGGTGCTGGCCACCAACCTGGTCGGCACCGCGCTCTTCGCCCTGCTGATCTGCCACAGCGGGCTGTTCCAGCCCGCGACCTGGGACGCGCTCGGCAGCGTCGCCGAGGAAGCCATGCGCGACGCCTTCTGGCCCATGCTGGTCAAGGCCGTGCTCGCCGGCTGGCTGATCGCGCTCATGGTCTGGCTGCTGCCAGGCTCGGGCTCGGCCAGGATGTTCGTGATCCTGGTCCTGACCTACTTCGTGGCGATCGGCCGCTTCTCCCACGCCGTCGCCGGCTCCGTGGAGGCCGCCTTCGCCGTGTTCGCCGGCCACGTCCCGCCGCTCGCCTACCTGACGCACTTCCTCGTGCCGACCGTGATCGGCAACACCCTGGGCGGCGTGGCGCTCGTGGCCCTGCTCAACCACGCGCCGCTGGCCGCCGAAGCGTAGCAAGCATGGGCCCTGCCCAAACCCGCAAAGGGTCCGAGGACCCTTTGATCCCCTTACTTAAGTAGGGGATTCCAAAGGCGAGCCTTTGGCGGAGTTTGAGGCAGGGCCTCAACCTTCCTTCAGTTGTTCGGCCCGTGGACCGGCCCCGGCGGCAGCATCTGGTTCTGCTTGAGCTGGTAGACCCACTGCCGCACGGACTTGCCCTGCACGATGTCGTCGTAGCGGTAGGGCGCGATGAACAGCGTGGTGCGCTGCTTCAGGCCCGGCGCCAAGGTGAAGAAGCCGTGGATGCCGAAGTAAGAGTTCTCCGCGGTGTTGGACGCCTGGATGATCTGCGCCGCGTTGGAGAACGAGGCGATGGTGACGCACTGCTTGCCGGTGGTGTCGCACATGCTGGCCCAGTCCTCGGTCAGCCCGACGTCGTAGCCTGCGCCGTACTGCCCGGTGCGCGGCGTGAAGCCGATGATGCCGGTGGCACCCACGGCCAGCGACGAGCGGCTCACGAGCCCGCCCGCGTCGGCGTAGGCGTTCGGCCCGTGGTAGTAGTAGACGAGCCCGCCGATGCCCTTGTGCAGGAAGATCGCCGGCAGCTCCTGGAAGTCCGGCGTCATCGTGCGCAGGCTGTTGCCGCCCACGATGTCGTAGGTGAGCTGCGCGAATGGCCCGACCACCTGCGAGGTCTGCGCCCAGAACAGCCCGGGGACGTTGCTGCTCTTCGAGTAGTTGTTGGGCGCGTGCTTGTCCACGGTGACATAGCCGGCGGCGGGCGAATATACGTCGTCCACGAAGTTGTTGTTGTCGCCGTACCAGCAGTTCAGCGAAACCGCCTGCACCGGGTTGAACCCAGCGCCCGCGTCCTGGCCGTTGTTGGCGCAGCCGACCTCGTGGACGTCGTCGCTGACGTTGTCCGCGGCCAGCTCCAGCTTGCAGCTCACGCCGGGGTGCGCGGCGTTGCACGCGGCCTGCGTCGGATACGCCTTGTTGTCCCAGCCCGAGGTATTGGGCGGCAGGAACTGCTGGTTCAGGTTGGCCGCGAACCAGCCCCGCGGCGCGTTGGCGGGCGCGTAGTTAAGGTCGTCGCCGTACAGCGCCATCTGCAGCGCCCCGCCGGGATGCTGCTGGATCCGGTCCAGCTTGTCCGCCCCGTACAGCTCGAACACCGCGCCGCCAAACCGCCTGTTCACGCCGAGGCGCACGTAGTCGTCGTACTGGTACACCGTGTCGCTGGTGCGCTGCGACATGTAGCTCGCCCAGCCGCACCAGTCAGCGTCGGTGATCAGCCCGCTCGCGTTGTTGTCGCCCTGCAACTGCCCGTTGCAGTTGACCGCCGCGAACCGGCTCTCGTCGATGCCCGATTTCCCGCCCTGGTTGCACTCGACGATCGTGCCAGCACCCACCTGCCAGTTGCAGTCACCGTTCCCCGAGATCGACAGGCACGTCGAGGCTGCCCCACCCTGTGTCTTGCATATCCCGTTACCTGTCTGACCGTTGGCCGTGGCCAGTAGCTGCGTGACATTGCCGTAGCCGAACGGAGCCACGACGTTGTTCCGTGCAGCAACGTATTGTTCTCCGGTCAGCTGCGCGTGGGCGGACCGGACATGTGTTGCCAGCGCCGTGCCCAGGATCAGGCCGAATGCGGTGTATATTCTCACCTGGAACTCCTTTTTTCCGGAGTTTCACTGCTCGGTGACCACGGCTTTCCTGTCAAGCAACGCGTCCCGGACGCACGGCAAGGCCGCATGTCAAAACGAACGCAACGTAACGAATTTAAGACGCACACGGATGCGTGATGCGCTTGCCGAGACTTCGACTTCCACGCACGGTTGTGGCGCTGCGGGCGCACACCCTGGAATTCTGCCATATTCGCGCGGACCGTTGCCGACAAGGCACAGGGTCGCGCGAACCTCGTCGGAAATCGCGTTTTCCCGCTTGCCCGACCCTGGTTCGGACCTCCGGCGCCTTCCGGCGCAACCGAGCGCGGGCGGTCCGGCGCGCGAAACGCCTTTCGCGGCGCCTCCGGCCGGCGCGGCCCGGGCGGGCGCAGGCGTACCATGCTCTCGCCACGCCGCGGTGCAACGTCCATGATGGGAGCGTGCGACACGGCCGGGCACCCTTGCCCGGCGACGACACGCTGCAACGGAGACTTCCCGATGAAGACGACCGCTTTCCTGGCCGCGCTTGCGGTCCTGACCACCGGCCTGGCCACCGGCTCCGCGCAGGCCGAGCCGGGCGGCTGCCTGAAGTACGGCGCGGCCGGCGCCGTCGGCGGCCACGTCGCCCACCACGGCGTGCTCGGCGCCATGGGCGGCTGCGCCACCGGCATGTACGTGCGCCACAGGCATCGCAAGGCGATGCGCGCCCAGTCCGCCGCCCAGGACGCCGCGCAGACCCCGGTGACCAC
>JARWLQ011101294.1:0-15254 GCA_031764275.1 Poicephalus flavifrons | reverse complement strand
AAGCGCGGATGCTTGGCAAAGCCGAGACGGCAACGGACTTTCACGACCGACAAGCCCAAGCACGGGTTACTCCTGGCCGCGCCGCTTAGCTTTATACAGCGCCCAGGCTTCCTCGATGATAACACCTTGCGTCGCGCCACGCCGCGCTGCCTCGTCGGCGATCTCGGCCGCGACTTCGGGAAACACTTTGGCATGGACTTGTCCCGTCCTCGGGCTGGCCGGCCGGCCGGGCCGGCGGCGCGGAGATCGATCAACGAAGCCTTGCGCCTCGCCCGCTGCCTCGACCTGACGTAGCGCCTCTGCACTGTCTGCCTTCGGCCGATGGCGTAGAGCGGTTGTGTCGATCTGGAAGGCGGGGCGCTCATCGCTCATGAGGGCTGCTCCGTAAGGCGTTGGTAAACGGCTTGCGCAAAGGCGGAGGCGTTCTCGGTCGCGCCGTCCATGCTTCCTTGTGGCGGGATCGTGCGGAGGTCGCCGCCAAACTCGAACAGGGCGGAGAATGCCGCGCGCTCCACCAGCGGCGGTATCACCACGTCCACCCCTCCCGCGCGTAAGCTCTTTTCGATGGCGCGATGCTGCTTCGTCTCAATGCTGCGGGTCATAGTGAACACGACGGCATGGCGGATTGAGCGGCCTAGCGCCTCCTCCTCCTCCGCCACGAGGGCAATCGTCCGCGCGCCGATGGTGGCGTCTAGGGTCGTCGCTCGCATGGGCGTTAGCACAAGATCGGCCTGGCTGATCGCCCGCGACACCAAGCGGGACGCGACGCCTTCCAGGTCAACGATCACCACCCGGCCGTGAGCGTCGTGCGCCTTGATGGTGCGAACGATATTGACCTCGGTCACGTCCGACAGGATGGTGATCCGCGCCGGCAGCTTCCCCCTGCCGGCCCATAGGGTAAGCGAGCGGTTGGGGTCACAATCCAGCAGCGTCACCTCTGCCCCAGCCTGGGCCAGCTCGGTGCCGAGCAAGACGGCAGTGGTCGATTTCCCTGCGCCGCCCTTTGATGAAGCAATAACGATGGTCGGCACGCTTTCCCCCTATATCTGGTAAGAAAACATACTAGATATGTTTTTTTATCCGGTATAAATCCAGTAATTTTTAATACCGGATTTATGAAACTTGGTCAAGCGGGCGATGTGCGTCCTTCCTCATGCGAATGACGGGTGGTGTCGGTCTGGCATGAGGGCGTTCGTCCGGTCGGTCTTCCGTGGCAAGATCGCGCTGTTGGAAAGCGGCAGGGCCACCGAAAAGCGTAGCTGGCTGTGGGGGCGGAAAGATTGATACGCCTTCTAATCAGCCTAGCTGAAGCTTGGGTTGCGCCGTTTGTAGTGTTGTGGCTACTGATGAAAAAGCGCGATTAGTCGCCACGCTTTTTCAGCACCTCCCACAACTCCTCTTTCCGCGATTGCTCGACAATCGATTGTCGCGGCTTCTCGTCATAGATGAATTTGACGCGCCTCGGCTTTGGCTTGGACTTGCTATGCGGGGTATCATCCATGCCCCTAGCGTAGCGATCGATGCTGCCGGCATGAAGGCCGATAGGATGCAGTCGCATTAGCCGATCAAGGGCGGTGCTGCCGCGGTCATCATGGCCGAAGACCTACAATCGCAACCGCCTCAAAATGGAATGTCGTCGTCCAACTCATCGACAGCAGCTATGGCTTTTCTGACGGGGCGTGGCGGTATCAACTCTTTCATGGCGACCGGAGGAGGTAATTGACGCGTCTCGTCTTCTGTTTTCTTATCTTCTGCAACTACTTGCATGACATTTGTGACTAGCTTGTAGGCAATGTCTCCTGATGCCCAAACTCCCCCAGGAATGGCGAGAATCTCAAAGGCCAGTTTCGCGACGGCAAGTATGCTCGTACGCCGCTTTTCAAGTTCTTCTTCAAATACGGTTAATTTGTTTAGCAAAGCCTCTCGCTTTGCAGTCTCCATATTTGCCTGCTCGACACATTCACGAAGACGATAAAGATAACTCCGCACTTGATCTTTTGAAGCTGGCAGAATCGCTACCGAATCTCGCCTTGATCGAATGCTGTTATCGAGCATGATTTGTGTGACATAGTTATCTACATCTGCCTTAAATTGTTTGTAATCATCGTGTGAAAAGCTTTTGTGAGTAGGCACCGCCATAGAGAAAAATGGCTCAATCTCAAGTTTTCTGGCCGCAGCAACTACGACGTTCATAAAACTATGCCTTAAATCTTCTAGCTCGTTCCAACCGTGCTGATCGCTGGTGTCGATTACGGATGCTTGTCTAGACAGATTTCTTTGCGCGTGATTTACGAGTTCCATGAAGGCGGTGCGTGGGTCTTCGCTTAAATCGTCGAGTTCATCCTGGGTAAGAAAATTAAGGATGGTCATGCACCTACTCTCTGCTCAAGATAACCAGCGGTTGGCATGTAGTACGTCCGTCGCCTTTGGCTACTCCCGACGTAGGCTCCGCAGCACGGCGTTGATCCGGCTCTACCAGCCGCGCCAGCTTGCTTGAACTGCTCCCGCTATGGCAACCCTCGCGAAATCGGGTGCCTAGCGCGCTGATCCGTGTATGCTGTTCACACTCAAACGAGCGTTTGAGTGTGAACGCTCTCGATGGTGAGGTAGATTTATGCAACGACCTTTCTTTGAAAATGCACAGTGGGCGGTCACAGAATTTGGCATTGAGTGCGAAGAACCGCATTACGAAGTTGAGGCTTCTACTTTGGGGGATAGACGCCATGTAGAGGGCGAAGTTTACT
This sequence comes from Poicephalus flavifrons, assembly GCA_031764275.1. Classification (NCBI taxonomy): domain Eukaryota; kingdom Metazoa; phylum Chordata; class Aves; order Psittaciformes; family Psittacidae; genus Poicephalus; species Poicephalus flavifrons. Next base: position 12,510 of record JARWLQ011101294.1, on the reverse strand, counting down.
TGGACTGGCTGCTTCACATGGTAGAAAAGACATGGGTCAATTATGATCTTTTCGTAGAGGCTTTTACGAAAGCCTCTAGAATACATGCTGCGAGGATACGGGAACCTTTCACCCAAGATGAGCTTGTTGCATCGGTGAAAGAAGGGTTGAAATACGCTCGCCTCGGTTGAAACAACAGTGAAAGCTGTTGCTTATTACCGCGTGTCCACTGCTCGGCAGGGGCAAAGCGGCCTCGGCCTCGATGCGCAGCGCGCGGCCGTCGCCGGCTTCATCGCCGGCAAGGGTGAGCTGGTGGGCGAGCTGGTCGAGGTCGAAAGCGGCCGGAAGAATGACCGGCCGCAACTCGCCGCCGCGCTCGATCTGTGCCGGCGGCACCGCGCGGTGCTGGTCATCGCGAAGCTAGACCGGCTCGCGCGCAACGTCGCTTTCATCGCCCGGCTGATGGAAAGCGGCGTCGAGTTCGTGGCGGTCGATAACCCCCACGCCAACAAGCTCATGCTGCACATGCTGGCGGCCTTTGCCGAGCATGAGCGCGACCAGATTAGCGCCCGCACACGCGCGGCGCTGACGGCCGCCAAGGCGCGCGGCGTTCCCCTTGGCAACCCGAGCGCGCCGGCAGCGGCAGCGCTAGGCCGTGCCGTGCTGGCGGAAGCATCCGCCTCGGCGCGCGCCGTAGCCTTACCACGCGCGAAGGCGCTGCGGGCGGGCGGGGCCACCCTGCGCGTCATCGCTTCGGCACTCTCGGCCGAAGGCATCCCGACGCTGCGCGGTGGGTCGTGGGGGCCGTCTTCGGTTAGGCTGCTGCTAAGTGGTGCAGGATCAATCTAACTTGGCGTCCGTGGTAGCAGCCACCGTTAGATTTAGAGCGCCATTTTGCAGTTTGTAAACACACATAAGGCCCTTTAAAACCTTGCCGCCCATTAGGTTTGCGCCTCTTATATTAACGGTATAAAAAATGGTTTCTGTGTATTCGGTATCTTGGCGCTCTGACCATTTCGAGGCAATTTCAAAAGATGCCGCATCGTTCATGTGAGATTTGTATTTCTCGATGCAGGCGTTTTGATATTTTTTTGGATTGCTTTGGTAAACAGCGGCCGCAGCATCTCTAAGTTTCGCCTTACTCTGTTGAAGCGCTGCACTTTGGCGAATTTGCTCAGGTGTTGGCGGAAATACGTTGGAAGCGCACCCAGTGACAACGATACAAAAAAGCGGTAGGACAAAGGCTTTCATAGATACCTGTGAGGACAAATGGACGATGAAATCTATAATATGAAACTGCACGACACAGCAACGTTTGGTGCCTTTGTTGTCACCAAAGTGCCGGGCGGCTGGATTTACCAGAACAAGTTAAATCTTATTTTTGTGCCGTTCAATGATGATCGGCCTAAACAATATGTAGAACCAAGAATTAGCCAGCTCTAGCAATCAAAGAAACACCCGCAAAGCCCGCTCGATCCAGCCATAAGCCTCGCGGCAACAGATAAGCCGGGTTTGCTCGTCGTCGGCAGCGGCGGCGACACGAAACCAGGTGCAAGCGCCTTTCACGCGCTCGTTGCCGTGGGTGCAATCCATCAGCGCCCACAGCGGGGCCTCTATCTCGGCCAGGCTCAAGGCGTTGCCCTCGGTGAAGCTGCGAAGCGCGGTCAACGCGCGGCGCTTCACCTCGTCAATGTTCTCGCCGTTGTCGGTATGAAAATGCCGATACTGGCCGGGCCTGGTGCGGTAGTCCCATTGTTTCGAGCCACGAAAATCCATGCTTCAACGATGGCACGGGCGGCCCTGGCTTCGCTAGAGCGATAGGACGCCTAGCGATTAGAGCAATTCGGCGCGATCCTCGTCCGACAAGCTGCGATGGTCGACGATGGCGACGCGCGAAATATGCGTGTCCAAGTCTTCGGCCGGCTTGTCGTCAAACTCGCGTAGCTCGACCAGGGTATGACGCATCAAGGCGCGAAAGAGGATCGCCAGGCCGCGCCCCTCGATGACGATAACCTGGCCATCGGCGGAGAGAGATAGAAACTCGCTACCGTCCCGCTGCTGAAATTTCGGGTGGCGCATCGTGTGATATTGGAAGCCGTGAAGCGTCCCGTTCTTCTCGACCACGGCAAAGCCGAGGACGGGATGCGGCCGGGCGAGATAGGGCCGATACATGCGCGGCGTGTCAGCCTCGGCCATCAGCTCGGCAAGCGCGGCCTGTTCCTGGCCCTTTGTCGGCGCGGGCGCAGACGCAGCGGTCGCCTGGGCCGGTCGCGTGCCGGTCTGCCTGCCGCCGAAAAGTCGATCTAGGGCATTGTCGCTCATGGCGTTAAGTCGGGGCCTGTCTGCTGCATGGTTTCGTTTTGTAGTGTGGGCGCGGTGACGGTTGTTGCCGGCGTCTCGGTAGATGACGCCTCGACCGGCTCCGGCTCGTCCAGCTTATCACCGCCAAAATGATTGTTCCAATACTCCCGCACCGACTGGCCGAAGCCGGCCACATGCTCGCGCATGGTGGTGAGCCAGCCCGAAAATCTTTGCCACTGGCCGGCTGCTTCGTCGGGCGTCTCACGCTCGCTTGCGGCGGCGGCCTCGGCCTCCTGGGTCGCCTCCTGCATGACCGCCTCGAAAGGCGAGGGCTGGGCCACGGCCGGCGGTGGCGTCGCCGGCTCCTCGGCGGCCGGTGGGGTCGCCTCGGCCTCTGGCTGGCTCGCATCGGCCGTGGCGTCGGCCGGCTCCTCCGGCCGCGCTCGGGCGAGCTGGCGGGCCTCCTCGACGCTCGGCAGGGCGTCCCGGTCAACGTCCGCCATGCGCGCGCGGATCTCGGCGGCTTTGACGCCGGAAATCCGCCGCGCCAGCGAATGCTCGTCGCCGGCCGCGTCGATGACGCAGAAATCGCGCCGGTCGCCTTGCGCGAGGATATAGCCGCGTTCCTCAAGGGCGGCGGCAAAGGCGGGGCCGCTATCCGATTGCTGCCAAAGCTCGGTTAGCTCGGCCTTCATCGCCTTGGGGTCGATGCCGCTGTCCTGGGCGCGGAACGTCTCCCAATCGCGCGCGGCCGGCTCGGGCCGGGGCGACGTCTCTTTGTCGCGTGTGAGGGCGCGCGGCGTCGGCTCCTGGCCGAAAACCTGTTCTAGCTCGGCGGCGGTCAGTTCGTGGGTGCGGAAGTTATGGCTGTCGGGAACGGCCGTCATCGTGTCGGGGTCGATGCGGCTCCAGACAACATGCCGATGAACCCGCCCTTCCTTGTCGTGCTCCACGACAAAGCGCGGCTGGCCCTCAAGCTGCAAGTCGCGCTCTAGGGCGTCCACCGCCTGCGCCCATTGCTCGGGCGTCAACCGCTCGTCGGCGCGCGTGTTGATGTTGGCATGGTAGAAGAAGTTTTTGCAGCGCGTCCCGCTCGCGACCTCGCGCATTTCCTGGAAGGCTTCGGGTACGTCCTGGGCGTAGCCGAAGCCGCGCATTTCGGTGACGCTCACACGCTCGTTTTCGTCCGCCCGCATGAGGTGGCGGGCGAAGAACGCGCCGTTGCTGCGGCTGCCGCCATTGATAATCACGGCTCCCGGCCTCGGAGCGTGTGGGAGATGGCAAGCGCCGCCTCGCGCATGTCGGCAATCGCCGCGGCGATGTCGGCCGCGGGCTGCGCCTGGCCCGAATTTAGGGCGCGGGCAATCTGGTTCAGATTGCTGCCGCATTTGCCGATCTGGCCCAAAAGCTGCGCCAGCGCCGCCCGCTCGACCGGCGGCCGGCGTACAGCGCGAGGGCCAGGCGCGCCGAGGCATTGCAGCCGCATGTAAGCCGAGACGGACAGGCCGGCGCGCTCGGCGGCTGCATCGAGCGCGGCGCGCTCCTCGGCCGTGAGGCGAAGACGGGCGGGAGCGGCGTTGCGCTGCCGGCGCTCGCTGCCGTGCTTTGCCTTGCGAGGGGTGTCGGTCATGCCGCCACCTCGCCAGGCAATCGCCATCCAAACGGCGGCCGTTTGGTCAGGGTCGCAGGGGCAGGAACGCCCCTCGTCGTGGGGTGCAGGGGAGCGCGAAAGCTCCTCGCCGGGGGTGGATGCAAGGCAGGGGGCAGCGCCCCTTTTCTTGCCCTGGGAGGATACAACGGAGGGCGCGGCGCGGCCCTCCTTGTCAAGCTGTGCGGTGCTACCGCACATGCCTTGCCATCTTTCCTAACTGCCAAAGCCTGCGCCATTTCTCCTCCGTCTGCATGGTAGGCGAAAAGCAGGATTGGAGGAACCGGCTACGCCGGTACTCGTCTTTTTTTCGGGGCCGCTTCGCGTCCCAGGGGCCTCATTACCGGCCCCTCGCGGCTATGCCGCTCACCCCGCTAGGATGATTTGAGCAACAATGATGTTGGCTGAATGAGGGCGGCTGATATGCTGCCATCGCGGTTCATGCAGGGATGCACCAAACCGCCAACAGTGATGTTGGAAGGGTCGTCGCGGCTTGCCGGGGCGGCCTTTCTTTTTGCCGGCCGTCTCACCTGGTCGACTGCTGCTTCGGCAAAGGCGGGACGACCACCCGCACCACGGCCGACTTGATTTCGGTATCGGTCGGCTTCAGCCTCGGCTGCGGTGGCAGGGGGCGCATCGCCACCGGAAACGCGCCGAGCATGACGGCGAGCACGCGCGAGGAGATGACATAAGCCACGCTGGCGAGCGCCACCAGGACGACCAAGCCGGCATCGAGAAAGCCGCCTTCCGGCCGATAGCCGGGGTCGAAGCCCTGGGCCTGGTGGGTCAGGGCCGCATGAAGGGGCTGACGCAACAGGAAGGCCAGGCCAACCATGGCCAGGGGCACGATGATGCGCGATCCTGGCTTGGTGATGAAGCGAATGACGCCCGAGCACGAATAGACGGCTAGGCGGATGAAATACCAAAGCCAGCGAAGCGCCATCGCTTAGGCCCTCTGATCGAACTCGGCTTGTATCCAGTGGCGGCCGGTGCGTTTCCAGTTCCGGCCGGTGCGAATGACGATCCCGTCGACCTTGAAGCGGTTTCGGTCGGTGCCGGTGCGTAGCTTGGTGGCGAAGTGATCGGGCGGGATTTCATAATCCTGGTAGCCGCTCGATGACTGCCCGCGAACCGTCGAGATACCGGCGCTACCTTGAAAGCCGCTTTCGCGGTCGCTTTGCTGCCCGCCTGTCGAGCTGGTGCTACTCGTGCTCCGCGTCTCTCCGACGTGAAATTTCCGCACTTTATAAATCAGGTCGGATGCGGCCAAATTTGTTTCATAGGAATTATTCGCATGGAAAATCCTGGTGCCGAATTTACCCAACAAACTCTTGGCGTCGTTCTCGCCCAACTTCGCAAAAAATGTCGGGTAATCTTGCGTGATGAATACCGAACAAATCTTCGATGAGCGAGCCTGGGCGAGCAAATCGGCATCGGTGGCGGAAAGGAAGTTTTGCACCTCGTCCATATAGAGAAAAACCGGGCGGCTATTCGGCCGCATGTTGTTTTGCGAGGCGATGCCGAAAAGGTATTTCCATAAGCTTTGCGCCACCAGGCCGGCCGCGCCGAAGCGGATCGGCGGCAAATCCATGACGACGATCTTTCCATCCCGGCAGGCGTCGGGGGTGATCGTCGTATCGGTGCAAAAAATCTCCGCCAGCTTTCCCGAAAGAAAAGGGTCGATCAGGTTGGTTAGCGTCGAGGCGATGGAGGAGCGCGGCCGGTTATCGAGGGTCGGGATTTCCTCAAGAAAGAAGGTGCCGTGCTCGTTGACGATCCGAACGCTGTTCGGGTCGGCCTCTGGCTCCTGGGCGATCTGGTAGGCGCGCTGATGCACCTTGGCGCAGTAGCCTTGCCGCCACCGCTGCGCAGCGGCCGTGCCGCCTTCCATGTCGGCCGGGCTGCTCGGTAGCGTGGCGATGAAGCGGTTGAGCTGGCGAAGCCTGATCGTGCCTTCGGCCACCAGGAGGAGCGGAAAGGCGTTGTTCAGCCATTTCATCGCCCCTTCCTCGAAGTAGTTGTTTTCGCCGCTGTCGGCCTTCTTCTTAGGGTCGGCCACGCGCGCCGCCTCATTCATGCGGCGCATCACGTCGGTAATGTTTCGCTCGAAGCCGGGGCCGCCAAGCGTTTGGGCGGCGTAGTCGAGCACATTGAAACGCTGGTCGCCGGCGTCGTTGATGACTACCAGGTCATCGGCGCGGCCGGCCGCGCGAATGTCGGCAATGAGGTTTTCGGCCTCGTCGATTTTCGCACAAAGGAAGGTGCCGCCCATGCCCGCGCGTAGGAAAGCCTGCCGTAGCGCCTTGGCGCTGGCGGAGGTCTTGCCGCTGCCAGGCGCACCCGTGATGATGACGCTTTCGCAGGCGGAGCGGATGTCCCAAACCTCGCCGCCGAAATCGAGCAAGGGCGTGTCGAGCGAGGCATGGAACGGGCTGGGCATCGCTCGATGCCTTAGCCTGGCGTCATGTCGTTGCCGGCGGCGGGCGGCTCGATAGCCGGCGTCGTGCTGTTCGCCGGCCCCCAAACGTTGCCGCTAGGCTCCTGGTCGATGATCTGCCCTTCCAACTGCGGGTAGCTGTTGGCGCGCGCCGCCTCGGGCGAAAGCGTCTCGGCCGAATTGACCGGCCCCCAAACGTTGCTGCTTGGCTCGATGATCTGCCCTTCGAGCTGCGGGTAGCTCTCGGCGCGAGCCGCTGCTTCGGGCGAAAGCGTCTCGCCCCAGACGCCGCCCTGCGGCTGGTCAGGGCCGCCAGGCCCCCAGACCGTGCCGGCGTCTTGGCTCTGCCCGCCCTGGCCGCGCGGCCATCCCCCAAATTGGGTGGGGCCTTCCGTCATGCCTGGCACATCGTTGGAATTGAGGTCGGCCGTCGTCTCCCGGCCGTAAAAAACGCGCTCGTAGGTGTGGCGCACGTCGTCGTTGATTGAGGCAAAGCTTCTTGAGAGGTTAGGGCCGGGCATGGTCGCTGCTCTCCTGGGGTGAACGGGGCGCGAAAATGGAAGACAGGGTTAGCTTTAGCCTCGATGGGCTGATCGGCCTGCTGCGCACTCTCGTTGAGTTCGCCATGTCGCTTTTCCGGCCGGTGGCCGAGTTCATGCGCCAGGTCGCCGGGGAAAGCTGGCTAGGCTTCGCCCTCGTCTTCGCTCTCGGTTTTACGCTCCTGCTCATTCGCTGGGGTGCCAAATCCTCAAGCGGAATTGCTGTCTATGGCGGAAGCCTCGAATATGTCGGCAAGCGCGGCCTGCTCGCCTGTGCCTGCGCGCTCGCGCTGCTCTGCTTGGAGTATGCGCTGATGCCGCCCATTACGATCATCGTTACCGCGCTCGAAAACAGCGTGACGGGCGGCGAGCCGGGCCTGGCGCAACTGCTCGGCTTCCTGTTCTCGCCGTCCCCTGCGCGGGCGGCATTCCTGGGCGACGTGGCGACGTTCTACAGCGAGGAGCATACGGCCTTTCCGTTGGGGGTGAGAGCGGTTGCCCTCCTCGGCGTGGCGTTCGGCTCGATGCTCACGGTCGGAAAGGCGGCCGGGGCGGTCGTCGGCCGGCCGCCTCCGGCCTAAAGCCTCTGCCAGTCATTCGCGCCGGGGTTCGCCTCGCAATATTTCGCTGTCTCGGTGATCGGCTCCTGGTTCGGCACCAGCGCTTGCAGGGCGACGGTGCGGCATTCGCCGCGTCCGGCCGCTGCCGGCTCGGCGGCGATGATGGTGGCGCTGCCGCTCGCGCCGGAATGATCGCTGACGCATTGCGCTTGGGGGGCGCGGGGTAGCGCCTCGAACCGGCCGGGCGAGCTCGGCGGCGGGGCCGGCGCTTCCGCCGTGCTCTCCTGCGGTGGCTCGGCCGTCGGCTCTGGCATCGGCTCGGGTGGCGGCGCCGAGGTTGCCTCGGGAGCTGGCGCCGGCTTTCGCCTGGTCGCGCTCTTTGCGGCGGTGCTGTTCTTGCGCAGGCTGCGCTTTGGCGGCGGCGGTTGCCGTGCGGGTGCGTCGCTCGGGGCCTCGTAGGTTTCGGCAGGCGCATAGCTGCTGGCGTAGTAGTTGGCCGGCAGGCGCACCGCCAAAACCTGCGTCGTCGCCGCTTCCATGCGTTGCCGGTCGCGCGTGTCCAGGGCGCGGCCGATTAAGCCGCCGACGATGCCGCACGCTCCCGCGCCGAGCACTCCTCGAAGCAGCCGGCCGGACTTGCCGCCGCCCTTCATCGTGCTGCCGATCGCTGCGCATCCTAATGCGCCAGCGGCGGCAAGCGTTCTTTCGTAGTCCTGGCCGCATCCAAGGAGCGGCAACACGCTGACCAGGGCGAGCAAAGGGGCAAACCTATGGCGCATTTTGGCAATCTCCCGGCCCCTTAGCTTTCGCGGGCCGGCGGCGCGCTGTCTAGGTGCGTCGTTGCGGTGGAGCGGTGAGGCAGGGCGAACGCTTCATAATCTGGCAGGCGCGCGCCAGGCGCGTCCCTAGCTCGGCCAGGCGCGCCAGGTCGGGGTAAATCTTGCTGTTCAAGTCGAGCTTTTCGGCGTTGGTCGCCGTCTCCACCAGGCGGCTTGCGAAGCCTGCCGGCAGGGTGTCTTTGAACAAGGCGAGATTATAGTTTTCGCCGTCGATCAGCGCCGGGAACGGGCCGGGCGGCTCCGCCTGGTTCACCGTCTGCGTCAGGTATTGCAGCCAGATATAGGCGATGATCGTCTGGAACGGGTAATGGTCGGCCTCGGCCGCGTCGTTGACGCGCTGCAGAAGGGCCATCGTCACTTGCGGGATAGGCTCGCCTAGCTCGTCGTGATGCGTGGCGAGGAAGACGCCGCAGGCGACGATATTTTTCTCGCGCCTTCGGTCGCGGTTCAAAAGGTCGGCCGTGCTCGCCGGATCGGTGCAAGCGAGGTTGCTGGTCGCGTCCTCCGGCCGGATGAAGCCGTTGCGGTAGAAGTCCGGTCGGCTCGCGGCGCGCGCCACGGCCGAAAGGGCGGAATTGAGATTTTGCACCATCGTTATGACCGGCGGGCGGCGGACGCGAACGATGTTGCGAAATTCCTCCGCCATGCGCTCGAAGCCCTGCACCAGGCGGGCTTGCTCCTCCTGGGCGGCGGTCTGCTCCTTCCCGGCGTTGCTTCCTTCGGCGTAGCGCCGCGCCATTTGCTGCCCGAGCGGCCGATATTGGGCCGTTGAAGGCAGGACGAAGGCGGCGACAAGCGCCACCAGGCCAGCGACGATGAAATAGCGGCGGGAGAGGTATGGGCGGAGAAAAGCCAGCACGTCTAAGCCCTCGGCGTCGGGGCGATCAGCGTGGCGGCAGGCGGCAGAATCGACAAGGGGAAGCCGAAGCTTCCCCTTGCGCTAGTAGCTCCCTTGCGGGAAAGCGGACACCCAAAGGGGCCGCACGTGACACTCATTATGGCGATTAATCGCCATTTTTCAAGTCTGCTATGTGCCTCCGGGCTTCGGGAGGATGGCAAGCACCATCGCCAGCATCTCGTCAAATTCGTCTTGAGGCAGGCGAATGACGCCCTCTTTGTGGGGGGTAAGCCGGCTTACTGCTACGGTTGTCGGCTTGTCGCAAATCGCCCAGGACGCCACATTGTTGATGGTTGTCCGTAGCGGAAAGCAAAGCTTCCGGTTTTGGTTGGCCTGCGTTGAGCACGGGATGACGGTTGCGGCTCCTTGCAAGGGTGCGTTTCTCGAAAGAATGATTACAGGCCGGCGTTTCCAAAACTCGGGAAGCTGCGCATCTTGCGGGAAATCGCACCAGTAAAGCTCTCTGATTTTAGGAGCTGATTTAAGGCGAGGTGCGACCTTCGGCGGCTTTTCGGGATAATCGTCCATAAATTAGTTCGATGCCTCTGAGCTGCTGTGTTTTCCGTTGGGGAAGGGAGGCGGCCTATTTGGCCGCCTCGTCTACCAACGGGCGAAGGGCAAACCAGTTTTCGCCGGAAATAGGGATATAGTCTAGCTTCAAGCCGAAGTTGCCATCTTGCAGCGTCCACATCGCTCCGACCTCGCGGCTGCTGACGGTTTTCCCGTCCTTCCTGATCTCATGGAATACCCGGTGGGTGGGGCGCTTGCTGTTGGTGCTCATCGTCGTCTCCTGTTTGTTTAAGGTTTCCGCCCCTGGGGGCGCGTCCGGTTCGCCGGCCGGCGGAGCTGGCCGCAAGCTGAGGGGAAAGCGTAGCTCCCCGGCTGCACAAGCAAGGCGCGGAAGCTGGGGATACGGCTTGCGGCCAGCTCTACGGCTGGCATACCGGGAAAGCGCCCTAGGGCGAAACCGCTGAACAAACAGGAAATGACGCACCGACGCGCGTCGGGCTATCGGGTATTTCATGGGATCGGGAAACAAACCAGGTGGCAAAAGAGTGATAGCGCTGCCATGCTGCTTTGATGTGCGGGCGATTTAGACTTTCCTCCGATGTTTATGAGCTGGTCGAGCTGTTCGCCTTCGGGCAGCGGTTGAACCTCGAACCTCGCTACAACATTGCACCGACACAGCCGATTGCCGCCGTGCGGCTTGGGGAGGATGGCGAGCGCGAGCTAACAATGCTGCGTTGGGGCCTGGTGCCGTTCTGGTCAAAAGACGCCAAGGGGGCCGGCTTCTCGACCTTCAACGCGCGCGCCGAAGGGATCGAGGCCAAGCCCGCTTTCCGCGAAGCGTATAAGCGGCGGCGCTGCCTCATCCCGGCCGATGGGTTCTATGAATGGGACAAGCCGCCGCCAGGTGTCACGAAGCAGCCTTATTTGATCGAGCGCGCCGATAGCCGGCCCTTCGCCTTTGCCGGGCTGTGGGATCGCTGGAAGTCGCCGGCAGGCGAGGTGATCCAGTCGGCAACGATCATCACGACGCAAGCCAATGAGACGATGGCGGCGCTGCATGATCGAATGCCGGTCATTCTTGATGCGGCCGATCATGCAAGCTGGCTCGATCCAGCGCGGCCGGAAGCCGGGGAGCTGCTTCGCCCCTGCCCGGCCGACTGGCTGACGTTGCGGCCGGTGAGCCGGGAGTTGAACAACTGGCGGAACGAGGGGGCCGAGCTGGTCGCCCCTCTTAACCCGCTCTAATGCGCGGGGTCGTTTAGCTTTAAGCGGCGCTCGCTTCACGCACAAAGGATCGTCACCGGATGGCCGAGACGTGGCTACGCGGCTCGGGGAGCAAAGCGAGTAGAGCCTGGCCCCCGCGTGCCGCGGGTGGGCACAACCCTCTACGCTGACGCGCCAGGTACAAAGGTAGGTCGTGCTTTCGAAGGTAGCCGACGATGAATGTTTAGCTTTCGATCCATCCTGCGGCGTGCGGTTGGCCCTAGATTTCGGCTGGTATCCGCTCGTCGGCCAATAATCAAACCCTGCGCCTCGGCCGTCTGGCCGCGTCCATAGATGCTGGTTGAGGCTGAAGAAGCGCCCTTCAAACAGTAGTTCTTTGTTCCCATGGCGGTCTGCACCCGGATCGTTTCGGCACCGCCGGTAATCTGGCCGGCGGTCGCTTCGACCCAACTCCAAATATTATTTTCGAAGTCGTGAACGCGCGTTGCCGGCAAATGCAATTCCCAATGCACATGCACGTTGTGCGGCTCTCCCTCCTCCATTGTCATGAAGGGGACTTTGTCGCGCACGTTCTCGAAAGCGAAGACGTATGTTGGAGTAAAGGCGACAGCCTTCGTTTTGCTTGAACGAACGGCGGCCCATTTGTTGAAGTAGTTGGTTCGAAGCCTGGAAAAGCTGGCAACGGCTTTTCGTGGGTCGATCGATGTTGAAGCGTAGTTGATCGTCACGACGTGAGTGAGCGGAAGCCCAAGCGTCGTGGCGAGCCCGCGCGCGTAGTAGTGTGTTTGCGATGCCTTATGCCCAATCTCAAATGAGGGCGTGTGCCGTCCCATATCTTGTCCGTACCAGGGGTATATAGAACTATATGTGCTCTTGGTGGTCGAGCCGCAAGCTCGCTGGTGTCACTAGATGGGCAAAGCCCATCGAGTGACACCAGCGCAGCGGAAGCATCAGCGAGTGAAGCGTGCTCTCAAACCGCCTAGGAAGCTCGTACAGCGTCGAAGCAACTTCGCATCGCCCTCCCCTGCTCTCGGTCGCTCTCTGACCTTCCAGTGGCCTCCCAAACCCCTTGAATGCCACTTCTGCGGGCGAAGCCCGTCCTTACTTGCTTCGGCATTCCTTTGGAGAGATCAAGCCACGGCCATTCCTTCGGAGCCGACCTGCCTAGGGCAGGATCGGCGCACGGAACGGAGGGGAAGGAGACTAGCGAAGCGGCTCCTTCCGCGTAGTGAGTACGTCGATACAATCGGAGCAGGACGGGCCGAAGGCCATGAGAGTTATCGGCCGAAGGCCGATGCCTTATCTCCTTAACATGCTTGTCCGCCGTCAGGCGGACACCTGTTGCAGCCCGTCAGGGCTGCCGCTTTTCGGTTATACCGTTGTCCACAGGTTGTGAGTTGCTTCAAGTAATTTCTATAATTTCTATTAAGTTAGGCGAGAAAAAAGCTTTGCCTTTCATGCACTTAGCGGCACCTATTGTGAGGTTTGGGGGGCCACATTGTGAGGTTTGGGGGGCCACATTGTGAGGTTTGGGGGGCCACATTGTGAGGTTTGGGGGGCGACAGTGCTCCGTAT
>JARWLQ011097554.1:0-15319 GCA_031764275.1 Poicephalus flavifrons | reverse complement strand
GATCACACTGGTTCGTCGCGTAGCGTCTGCCCACGCATCGGGCGACTGAGCAGCGGTCAGGGGGGCATCGGTGGGTCTGGTCATCACCACGGCGAATAACGACGACGACGGTTCGGTGACGCTCGCGGTCGCCGGCGAGTTCGACACCGTCACCGCCGCGCAGGTCCGCACCGCGCTCGCGACGGCCGTCGAGGCCCATCGCCGGGTGCTGCTCGACCTCACCGCCACCGCCTACTTCGACAGCGCCGGGGTGAAGGTGCTGTTCGGTTTCGTCGGCTGCGGGGTCGAGTTGATGGTCGACGCGGGCGGCATCGTGACCGACGCCGACCGCCTCTTGACCGCCGCCCGCCGCCCCGAGGCGCGTCACGGTCGCCATGGAACACGTCTCCCGAGGGCCCGTTCGTCGCGGGCCCGCCCCTAGTCGGCCCGCCGCGGAACCCGTCCGGGCGAGCGGCGCACAGAATACCACCGCCGAACCGCGGGCGATAGTTGGCGACGGCGCGCCGCGTCAAGCGTTCCGGTACGGTGGGGCGCGCCGTCCCCGGGTACGTCCGAGGCGTCGCGGGGGCCGTCCGAGGCGGACCCGGGGGCGACCGCGGCGAGGGCGAGGGTTCTTTCCGGCCGCCGGTCTGGTAAGGGGCTGGCGTTGCGGGAACCGGTCGGGAGCCGTGGGCGATGGGCGACGGCGTGGTGTTGCTGGTGGGCGTCTCGGCCCTGCTCCTCATCGTCGCGGCGATCGGTGCCGCGTCGCACATCTACGCCGACTCGGGCTTCAGGATGTTCGTCTGGCCGCGGCTCGAGAACGGCTACGAGGTGCAGTACGCGACCCGGCTCGCCGCGTTCCCGTGGTACCTGACGCTCTACCTGCTGGCCGCCAACGGGCTGGCCATCCTGCTCTTCGCCCACGATCTGGCCGGCCGGCCGGCCAAGGACTGGGCACCCTGGCTCGCGGCAGCGCTGATGCCGGTCCTCATGGCCCACCTGATCGACTACCGCCGGAGCCGGATCGCCGCCGTCCTTTCCGTCCTGCTCTTCGCCGGCACGGCGGCCGGCCTCGCCTGGCTGCTCGACTCCTGGGTCCCGCTCGCGGTGGCGCTCCCGCTCGTGGTCTGGTCGGTCAACGGCGCCCGCGCCACCTTCGCCGACCGGACGCTCGGGTAGTGGCGGGCGGGGGGACGACGGCGATGGCGCAAGCACCCCGCTACGATGCGCTGGTGGACGCCCGCGGCCTGAGCTGCCCGATGCCGCTGGTCAAGGCGCGCCAAGCCCTCATGGTCCTGCCGCCCGGGGCCCTGGTCTGCGTGCTCGCGACCGACCCGGCGGCACGGCGCGACTTCGAGGACTTCGCCGAGGTCACCGGCCACAGCCTGGTCGAGACCCGCGAGGAGGCGGGCGTGCTACTGCTGGTGGTCGAGAAGCGGCGGTAGGACGGAGCGGCGCACGGCGATCCGGGCGGCTGCCGCCGTCGAGGTCTCGCGGGAGAGCCGGCCGAACAGGTAGAAACTTATCGCACGTGCGAAGACTTCGTGGGCAAGCCGTTGACGAGGGTGCTAAACACCCTCTTTGTACCTCGCGTGTACAGGGCAGGTCGGGGCTTCGAGGGGGAAGCGGCGATGGCGGGCGACGAGCTCAAGGTCACGCTGGTGCTGATGTTCCTGGCACTGGTGCTCTACGGCGCCACCTGGATGATCGAGGGACCGCCGAACGCCTACGATGACAACCAGCCGGCAGCGACGGTGGCGGGCAGGTAGGGGCTGCCTGACGACCTCGGGACCGGAGCAGCCTTGAGCCGGCCTGGACCGGCACCGCCGCCGTCGCCCCCGGGCCAAGCAAGCCTGCCCCGGCTTGACGCCGGGGGTGACCACTCCTAACCCCCCGGGCGGGGGCACGTCCGGCGAACCTCCAGCGGGGCGCCGGCCGACGGGAGGGACTGACGTGGCCGGCAGGCTCGCGGGCAAGAGGGCGGTGATCACGGCGGCGGCGCAGGGGATCGGGCGCGCCAGCGCGGAGCTGTTCGCGGCCGAGGGGGCCGAGGTGCTGGCCACCGACCGCGACGAGGCGAAGCTCAGCGGCCTCATGGGCTGCCGGACCCGGCGGCTCGACGTCACCGACGGCGAGGCGATCCGCCGGCTGGCCGAGGAGGCCGGGCCGGTCGACGTGCTGTTCAACTGCGCCGGCTACGTCCACCACGGCACGATCCTCGAGTGCGAGGAGGCCGACTGGGACTTCTCGTTCGAGCTGAACGTCCGCGCTATGTTCCGGCTGACCAAGGCCCTTTTGCCGGGAATGCTCGAGCGCGGCACCGGCGCCTCGATCGTCAACATGGCCTCGGTCGCGGGCAGCGTGAAGGGCGTGCCCAACCGCTTCGCCTACGGGGCGAGCAAGGCGGCCGTGATCGGGCTCACCAAGTCGGTCGCCGCCGACTTCGCCGCGCGGGGCATCCGCTGCAACGCGATCTGCCCCGGCACGGTCGAGACGCCTTCGCTGGACGACCGGATGCGGGCCGGGGGCGACTTCGAGGCCGCGCGGCGGGCCTTCATCGCCCGCCAGCCGATGGGCCGGCTCGGCAGGCCGGAGGAAATCGCGGCCCTGGCGCTCTATCTCGCCTCGGACGAGAGCGCCTATACCACCGGCACCGTCCACATCATCGACGGTGCCATGACCTGCTGAGGTGACCCCATCATCCGGCACCACCGCCGCCGCCACCGCATCGCTACGACCCTCGCCGCCGCCCTCATGCTTCCGTCCCTCGCCGCTGGCTGCGACGCGATCCACGGCGGTCAGGCGGCGCGCGTGGCGGCGGCATCCCCCGGCTGGAGCGCCGAGCTGCCCGAACTCCTGCCGGCCATCCGGGCCTGCCTCGGGACGACCGGCGGCGGGGCGCAGGGGGTCACCCGCGCCTGGGCCATGGCCGGCGACCTCGCCGGGGTGCGGGTGCTGCGCGCCGGTGGCGAGCGGGTCGACTGCGTCGCCGCGGCGGACGGACGGCGCGTCGTGCTCACCGAGCCGGTCGTCCCGGGCTCGCGCCGCGCCGACGAGTCGACGCCCCTGTTCACGCTCCCGGACCGCGAGCCGGCCCGCGGCCGCTGCGTCGCCGTCGTCCCGGCCCTGGTCGGCTCCCAGCGGGTGGGCTGGCTGAGCTACGCGGCCTGTGAGGGCGGCGGCACCGCCGGCACTGGAGGAGCGCCGGCATCGCCGACACCGCGGTCGCGCGCGCCACCCCTGCCGCCGTCGGTGTAAGGGGTGATCGAACGGGACGCCGGCCGAGTCTCGGGCGCGGGTGCCCTAACCGGTCTCGACGCCGAACGCTTGGCGTAGGCCGAGGCGGCCGGCCGGCGTCACGGTCACGGCGCGCGTGCCGTCCGTCCGGCGCACCCAGCCCAAGGCGAGGCAGCGGGCGTAGAGCGCCGCCCCGACCGCGCCGGCCACGTGCGGCCGCCGCTCGCTCCAGTCCAGGCGAGGCCGGCAGAACACTCGCCCGCCACCGCCGGAACGCCGGGCGGTGCGCGCCGCGGCTGCGTCGAGGTCGACGCCGAGGTCGCGCAGGCACGCGGCCCCCCGATCCGACAGGGCGCCGCCGTCGGCCGAGAGCTCGAGGTACCCGCGCCCGACTATCGCGACGGCGAGGCGGCCGGCGAGGTGGTCGTAGCAGGTGCGCGCCGCCTGCAGCGCCGCGTCCCTCGGGTCGGTCACGACCGTCGGGCGGCGGGTGCCCGAGGTGCCCGGCCCGGCCTCGGCCACCGCCATGAAGCCCTCCAGCATCCGGGCGACGGCCGTGGACGCGAGACGGTGGTGGCGGTGCCGTCCCTGCGGCTCGACGGCCAGCAGCACCGCCGCGGCGAGCCGCGCCAGGTGACCGCTCACGGTCTGCGGCGCCACGCCCGCGGCGCCGGCCAGCTCCGCCGCGGTGAGCGCCCGGCCGTCCATCAGCGCCACCAGCATGTTCGCCCGCGCCGGGTCGCCCACCAGGGCGGCGGTCTGGCGAAGGCCGCGGTGCTCACCATGCCACCTCCCCCGGGTCTTCCCCGTGTCGACGGCCGGACTAGCCCGGCGGGAACCGGCATGCTTCGGCCACGCCCGTAGCATCGCCTCCCACGGACGGGCGAGTGTCGGCCAGCACGCCTGAACCTGAAGGACCGCGAGACCCGCCATGCCCGACCCCGGTCTAGCCGACGGCCTCCCGCTCCTCGTGGCCGGGGTCTTCCTCCTGGCCGGGTTCGTCAAGGGCGTGATCGGGCTCGGCCTGCCGACCGTGGCGGTCGGCCTCTTGAGCCTCGCGATGGAGCCGCCGCAGGCCGCGGCACTCCTGGTCATCCCCTCGATCGTGACGAACGCTTGGCAGATGGCAGCCGGGCGCGGGCTATGGTGGCTGGGGCGCCGGCTGTGGCCGATGCTGCTCGGGATCTGCGCCGGGACCTGGGCCGGCGGCGGGCTGCTGGCCGGGAGCGACGACACCTCCGCCGCGGCATGGCTCGGGGCTGCCCTGATGGCCTAGGCGGCCGTGGGCCTAGCGGCGGTGCGCCTGCGCGTGCCGGGCCGCCTGGAGCGCTGGCTCGGGCCAGCGGTCGGCGCGACGACGGGGCTGGTCACCGCCGCCACGGGCGTGTTCGTGATCCCGGCGGTGCCGTACCTCGGCGCGCTCGCCCTGGAGCGGGAGGAGCTGATCCAGGCGCTCGGCCTGTCGTTCATGGTCTCGACGCAGACCCTGGCCACCGGCCTCGCCCGCGAGGGCGTGCTCGAGGCGTCAATCGCCGGAGCCTCGCTGCTGGCGCTCGCACCCGCCCTGGCCGGGATGTACCTCGGCCAGCACGTCCGCTTCAGGGTGCGCCCGGGGAGGTGTTCAGGCGCTGCTTCTTCCTAGGCCTGCTGGCGTTGGGCGCGCACCTGGCCCTGCGCGCTTGGCCCTGACCCGGACGGGCGGTCGCACCAAAAAAGAGTGGCCCGCCGTCACGAGGACGAGCGGGCCTAGTCTGCGGGGGAAACCTTACCGGGAAGGGCACGCTCCGGTGCCGAGGCCCCGTCGCCCTTCCCGACTGTGCTTACGCACGACGGTCCCGGTTCGGATCACCCGTGACGGCGAAATCGACGGGCACCCCTACCCAAGCGGTCCCACCGCCGCTAACGTCCGTTTTAATGAGGGTTGACCCGCCGCCCGACATCGGTGGCGAGGGCAGCGCCTGCGGAGGGGGAAGCGGGGCATGGGCAAGGGGAAGCGCGCGCGTACTCTCGCGGCCGCCACCGGCGGGCTCGCCGTCACAGCGTGCCTGCTGCTGGGCGCGGCCGCCGGCGACGCCCTGGCCCAGGTGCCGGAAGGGGCGGCGCTCGGGACCCAGGAGGAACACCCGACCCTCACCCTGCCCGAGCCGCAGCCCCACTGGGTCTACGTGCTGGAGCCGCTCTTCCCGGCGCTGGTCACTTCGAAGGTGTGGATCGTCGACGGCGACACCCTGAAGGTCCGCGGCATGGCCAGCGCCGGCTACACGGCGAACCTGGTCCTCAGCCACGACAAGAGCGCGTTCTACGTCGCCGAGACCTTCTGGTCGCGCGGCTCGCGCGGCGACCGGACGGACGTGGTCACCCTCTACGACACCAAGACCCTGGAGGTCACCGGCGAGGTCGGGCTGCCGCAGGGGCGCTTCCTGGTCGTGCCCAAGAAGCACAACGCCCAGCTCACCACCGACGGCCGCTACCTGCTCTCCTTCAACATGGATCCTGCCTTCGGGCTGAGCGTGGTCGACATCAAGGATCGCCGGTACCTGGGCGAGATCGAGACCGGCGGCTGCTCGCTGGCCTACCCGACCGGTCCCACCAGCGTGGCGGCGCTCTGCCCGGACGGGTCGTTCTCGCACATCGCCTTCGACGCGAGCGGCAAGGCCGCCTCGACCGAGAACGGCCGGCCGTTCTTCGATTCCGAGAACGACCCCGTGTTCGAGCACGCGGCGATGCACCGGCCGAGCCAGCGCGCCTTCTTCGTCTCCTACGACGGCTGGGTCTACCCGGCCGAGCTCAAGGGGATGCCGAAGGTGGGCGAGCGCTGGCGCCTCCAGGCCGGGGCCGAGGAGGAGGGCTGGCGTCCCGGCGGCTGGCAGTTGGCCGCGTTCCACGCCCCCTCGAACCGCCTGTTCGTGCTGATGCACGAGGGCGGGAAGTGGACGCACAAGCAGGCGGGCGAGGAGGTCTGGGTCTACGACGTGGCGGCGAAGCAGCGCGTGCAGCGCATCAAGCTCGAGGAGCACTCGCAGTCGATGACCGTGAGCAACGACGAGCGCCCGCTGCTCTTCGCGCTGACCGAGACCGCCTCGCTCCAGGTCTACGACGCCACGAGCTACGAGCACAAGGGCACCAAGGAGGGCCTCGGCATCTCGCCCTACGTCCTCTACACCTTCGGGGAGTGAGGAGTGTTGCGCCTGGTGGACGAACCCTCGTGAGCCTCGACCCGGCCCTGGCGCTGATGGCGTCGCTGGTGCTCGCGGCCGTGTTCGGCCCGGCGGCGGTGGCGAAGCTACGGGCCTTCGAGGCGTTCGCCGGGGTGGTCGAGAATTACCGGCTGATGCCGGAAGCGCTGGTCCGGCCGGTTGCCATGGCCCTGCCGCCGGTCGAGCTGGCGGTGGCGGTGGGGCTGCTGCTACCGGCGACGCGCCCGTACGCGGCCGCGACGGCGGTCCTGCTGCTCCTCGTCTTTGCGGCCGCCATGGCGGCGAACCTCGCCCGCAGCCGGCGCGACATCGACTGCGGCTGCTTCGTCAGCCTGCTCCGGCAGAAGATTAGCTGGGCGCTGGTCGCGCGGAACCTAGCGCTAGCCGCCGTCTGCGGCCTGCCGCTGGTCCTCGCCGAGGGCGGCGCCCGCGAGTTCGCCGTGCTCGACGGGGTCACGATCCTGGCCGGGGCGGCGTCGCTGCTGCTCCTCAACGCCGCGGTCGGCCGGCTGTACGGGCTGGCGCCGGCGACAGCACCCAGGGGGGCGGGCTGAGCCATGGAAGCCCTGGTCGTCTCTCAGGCCATGCTCTGGGTCGTCGTGCTGGCGCTGTCGGTGACCGTGCTGGCCCTGGCCCGGCAGGTCGGCGTGCTGCACGAGCGGGTGGCGCCCTTGGGGGCGCTCACCACCAAGACCGCGGTCGAGGTCGGCAGCCCGGCGCCGGAGTTCGACCTCGTCGACCTCGCCGGGGCGAAGGTCCACCTCGGCGGAGCCAGGGGCGACGGGCGCGGCCAGCTCTGGCTGTTCGTCTCGCCCGTCTGCCCGATGTGCAAGAAGCTCCTGCCGGTCGCCCGCTCCTTCGCGCGCAGCGAGCGCGGGACCGTCGGGATCGTGCTGGTCGGCGACGGGGATCGACCCTCGCACGAGGCCCTGGTCGCCGAGCACGGGCTGGAGGGGATGCCGTTGGTGCTCTCGCCCATCGTCGGCATCACGCTCGGGATCGGCAAGCTGCCGCACGCGGTGCTGGTCGACGCCGCCGGCGTCATCCGCGCCAAGGGCATCGTCAACAGCCGCGAGCACCTGGAGAGCCTGCTCGTGGCGCAGGAGACGGGTCACGCCTCGATGCAGGACTACCTGCTCGGGCGGGGCGGGGCAGCGAAGCCGAACGGGCACGCGCACGGACAGGGCGGCGACGAGGCGGGCGACACGGGAAAGAGGAGGCTGTCGGCATGATGCTCGACGCGTTCGACAGGATGATGGAGAGCGCCGCCCGGCGTGTCGCCCAGCGCAGCTCGCGCCGCGGCGTGCTCGCCCGCGTCGGCACGCTGCTGGTGGGCGGCGCCGTCCTGCCGATGCTGCCGGTGGATCGGAGCGGGCGGGCGAAAATGGCCCACGCGGACGAGTTCGCGAAGACGGCTCAGACGTCGGACCCGACCCAGTGCAACTACTGGCGGCACTGCTCGTCCGACGGCTACCTGTGCGACTGCTGCGGTGGCACCTACAACATGTGCCCGGCCGGGTCGCACGCCTCGCCGACGAGCTGGGTCGGCACCTGCGTCAACCCAGACGACGGGCAGGCCTACCTGATCGCCTACCAGGACTGCTGCGGCAAGGATAGCTGCGGCCAGTGCGCCTGCCTCGGCACCGAGGGCGAGATGCCGACCTACCGGCCCGAGCTCAACAATGACATCATCTGGTGCTTCGGCGCGCCTTCGATGGTCTATCACTGCTCGAGCCAGGTGGTGATCGGCAAAGCGTGAGATGCGCGGGCCCGCGGCTGCCCTCACTCTCGCCTTGCTCGCCGGCGTTCCGGCGCACGCCGCCGACTACGCCCCCGGCCGGCCGCTGGAGACCCTCACCGGCGCCCGGGCCGACTTCGCGCTGCGCTGCAAGGGCTGCCACGGCCTCGCCGGCGAGGGTACACCGGGCCACATCCCGCGCCTCGACGGCTTCGTCGGCCGGTTCACCGGCCTGCCCGAGGGCCGGGACTACCTGATGCGCGTCCCCGGTGTCGCCCGCTCGGTGCTCGACGACGCCCGCCTCGCCGCGGTGCTGAACTGGATGCTGGCGGTCTACGGCGCCGGCCAGGTTGACCCGGGGTTCGCGCCCTACACGCCCGAGGAGGTCGGGGCCGCCCGCCGCCGACCGCTCGCCGACCGGGCGGCACTCCGGACGCGGCTGGTTGAGGATCTCCGGGCGCGGGGCCTCGCCGGTCCGGGCGAGGACGGTCTCGGACAGTCGGTGCAACGACGGGGGTGAGCCTCGCCGCGGCCGTCCTCCTGGCGGCCCCAAAAATTTTTCCGCCCACTGTCGATCTGGAGTGGTCTCGCTCGTCGTGACGGTAGGGCCAGGGCTCGCGCCAGACCGGGAACGGCTGTGGGTCGGCCCCGAACCACGGGAGAGACGACGATGCGCTTCATGGTAATCGTCAAGGCCACCAAGGACTCCGAGGCGGGCATTATGCCCAGCGAGGAGCTGCTCGCCGCGATGGCCCGGTACAACGAGGAGCTGGTGAAGGCCGGCGTGATGCTCGCGGGCGAGGGGCTCCAGCCGAGCTCGAAGGGTGCGCGCGTCAGGTTCTCCGGCAAGCGGCGCACCGTGATCGACGGGCCCTTCACCGAGACGAAGGAGCTGATCGCCGGCTTCTGGCTCTTCCAGGTGAGGTCGAGGGAGGAGGCGATCGAGTGGGTCAAGCGCTGCCCCAACCCGCACGACGAGGACACCGAGATCGAGATCCGCCAAGTGTTCGAGCTGGAGGACTTCGGGTCCGGCGAGGCGGTCGAGCACCATGCGCGGCTCCGAGACCAAATCGCGAAGGGGGCTTAGGCGCGACGGACGCAGGCGTCGGGAGGGACTCGGGATGAACGTGAACGCCTACCTCTTCTTCGACGGACGGTGCCGAGAGGCCTTCGAGTTCTACGAGCGGCTGCTGGGCGGCAGGATCGAGGCGATGATGCCGCACGCCGGGACGCCGGAGGAGGGGCACGTGCCGCCCGAGTGGCGCGACAAGATCATGCACGCCCGCTTGGCCGTGGGCGGCGGCGTGCTGATGGCCTCCGACGCCCCGCCCGGGCGCCAGGAGGCGCCGGGAGGCTTCTCCGTGTCGCTCCAGCTGGACGACCCGGCCGAGGCGGAGCGGGTGTTCGGGGCGCTGGCGGAGGGCGGGACGGTGCGGATGCCCCTCCAGCAGACCTTCTGGGCCGCCCGCTTCGGGATGCTCGTCGACCGTTTCGGCACGCCGTGGATGATCAACTGCGAGCAGGGCGCCGCTGCCGCCTCCTGACCGTTCGTTCCAGGCGGGGTCGCCCGATCGCTGGCGACCCCGCGCCCGGCGGTGGTGCGGCTCGGCCTTACGGCGGCGGATCGGGAGTGGCTTGATCGGCGGCCGTGACAGCGGCCACCGAAACTACCCATCGCGCCATCGACGCGGTCTGGAGGATCGAGTCGCCGAGGCTGATTGCCGGCGTCGCGCGGTTGGTGCGCGACGTCGGCCTCGCCGAGGAGCTGGCGCAGGACGCCCTCGTCGCCGCGATGGAGCGGTGGCCGGGGTCGGGCGTCCCCGACAATCCGGGCGCTTGGCTCATGGCCACCGCGAAGCACCGCGCGATCGACCGGCTGCGTCGGCGGGCGTTGCTCGACCGCAAGCACGGGGAGCTCGCCCACGAGCTGGGGACCGGCGAGGAGGTGACGGCGCCCGGCCCCGACGCCTCGGCGCTGTGCGACGAGGAGAACGGGGAGGTCGGCGACGACCTGCTGCGTCTCATGGTCGTGGCCTGCCACCCGGTCCTCCCGGCCGAGGCGCGCGTGGCGCTCACGCTGCGCCTGCTGGGCGGCCTGACGACCGGAGAGATCGCGCGGGCGTTCCTCGTCCCGGAGGCGACCGTCGCCCAGCGGATCGTCAGGGCCAAGCGGACGCTGAACCTGGCCCGCGTCCCCTTCGAGGTCCCGCGCGGCGCCGAGCTCGCCCCGCGCCTGTCGTCGGTGCTGGAGGTCGTCTACCTCGTCTTCAACGAGGGCTACGCCGCCACCTCCGGCGACGACTGGGCGCGGCCGGCGCTCTGCGAGGAGGCGCTCCGCCTCGGCCGCGTCCTGGCCGGGATCGCCCCGGTGGAGCCGGAGGTCCACGGCCTCGTGGCGCTTATGGAGATCCAGGCGTCGCGCTTGCGGGCGCGGACCGGCCCGTCGGGCGAGCCCGTCCTGCTGCTCGACCAGGAACCGCGCCCGCTGGGACCGCCTCCTCGTCCGCCGCGGCCTCGCGGCGCTCGATCGCGCCTGGAGTCTCGGCGGCGCTCCCGGCCCGTACGCCTTGCAGGCCGCGATCGCCGCCTGCCACGCGCGGGCGCGCACCGCGGCGGAGACGGACTGGGTGCGCATCGCGGCGCTCTACGAGGCGCTCGCGATGTTGGCCCCGTCGCCGGTCGTGGAACTCAACCGCGCGGTCGCGGTCGCGATGGCGTTCGGGCCGGCGGCGGGCCTCGGGCTCGTCGACGGGCTGGCCGCGGAGCCGGCGCTCGCGGGCTACCACCTCCTGCCGGCCGTGCGCGGCGACCTCCTGGCCAAGCTCGGCCGCCTCGGCGAGGCGCGCGCGGAGTTCGAGCGCGCGGCCTCGCTCACGCGCAACGCTCGCGAGCGTGAGCTGCTCCTCGGGCGCGCCGCCGCGAGCGCACCGCCCGATTAGGCCCAGCCATGAACCTGGTGGTACCCAGCCCGCCGGCTCAGCGTCCCTGCCGCCGAATCGCCTGGATCGAGGCGTCGAGGGCCTCGAGGAAGCGGGAGCGATCCTGCTTCGTGAACGCCCGCCCGCCACCGCGGATCTCGCCTGCCTCGCGCAAGGACGTCATCAGGTTGCGGGTGGCGAGGTCGGATCCTATCGAGTCGGGCGTGAACGGGCGGCCGTTGGGGGCGAGCACGCGCGCACCCCGCTTCACGCAGCGGTCGGCGAGCGGCACGTCGGTGGTGACCGCGACGTCGCCGGGGCCGACCCGCTCGGCGATCCAGTCGTCGGCCCGGTCCAGGCCGTCGGTGACGGTCACGCGCTCGACGAGCGGCGTCTCGGGCACCCGCAACCAGCCGTTCGAGACGACCCAGACCTTTAGTCCGTAGCGGGCGGCCACGCGGTAGATCTCGTCCTTCACGGGGCAGGCGTCGGCGTCGACGTAGATCTCGGGCATGGGGAAACTCGGCTGTGCCTGGCGAGGGTTGGTCGGCTCCTCCGACAACATCGGTCGTCGAGGGCCTCCGCCCAAGGCGCGCCTCTTGCTGGTCCAGCCAGTAACAATCAGTCCGAAGTAGCTGTAGGTATCACTTCCCGCAAACCGTGTCTTTCCCGCGTTCCAGCCGACCTGCGCCCGACAATTCCGGGACAGTGGGTTTTCTCATCGACGCCCCCACCCGCCCGGCGCAGGTTGCGGCCGCCGTCGCGCCCGGTGTCGCGACGGCCCGCGTCCGATCATGGTGAGCGTCATGTCCACGTGTCTCGCGCGCTACCGGCCGACCCGAATCCTCGGGCGGGCGGGCCGCCACCGCGTCGCGTTCGGCGGCAAGCCGGGCGGGCGCGGCATCGCCGCGACGACCTCGCGATCTGCGCGACATGTAGCAGCTGCCCGGGCAGGGACGCAGGCGGGTAGGCGGTGGGACACGGTGCGTGACGCCGCTTCATCCCCGCCGGCACCGACAACGCCCTGCCGGGACGGACACGGGACGTCCTTGTCATGTGGACGAAACGAGCCTTCCTCGGAGGGCGAACACCGAAGGCGCTCCTCCGCCGCTTTCTGACCAGCAGCGGGTCGACGCCGCCCGCCGCCGAGGCTCGCGAGCGCCCCCGGACGGTCATGTTCACCGACATCGCCGGGTTCACCGGGCTCGCGGAGGCGATGCCGCCGGCGGACGTGGCCGAGCTGCTCGCCGGGCACTTCGCGCTGCTGGCAGCCCAAATCGAGCGCGAGCGCGGCCGGGTCGACAAAATCTGGGGCGACGGGCTGCTGGCCCTGTGGGACGGGGCGGCTGACCGGGGGCCTGCTACCACCCCGGCGGTCCGGGCGGCGCTCGGGATCCGGGCGGCGCTCGCGGCGGACAACAGGGCGCGGCAGGCGCGCGGGCTGCCGCCGGTCCGGCTGCGAGTCGGGCTGCACACGGGGCCGCTGGTCATGGCGCCCATGGGGACGGCGGGCCGGCTCGGGGTGACGCCGCTGGGGGACGCCGTCAACGTGGCCCAGCGGCTGGAGGACGCCGCGCGGCACGTCGCGGCCGAGGGCGAGGCGGTGACGGTGGTGGCGAGTGCTGCCGTGGTGGCGGGCGCTGGGCCGGGTTTCCGGTTCGAGGCCCTGGGCGAGCTGCCGGTGCGGGGGCGGTGCGAGCCGGTGCGGGCGTTCAGGCTCGCGGGGGCGTGACGGGCGCCTCCGCGGCCCGCGGTTGATGGGCGTCGCCCGCGATCCCACGTCGCGAGCATGAGCGATGCTACGATCTCCTCCCGCCGCGCCGCCCTCGGCCTGCTCGCCTCTGCCAGCGCGCTGGTTGCCGCCCCGGGGCGGGTGCTGGGGGCCGTGGGCCTCGCCGGCCCCGCGGCGACCACGTCCGGGCTCGACGCCGCGATCATGGCGGGGACGCTGGAGAGGGCGAAGGAGCTCGACCGGCTGCGCTCGCTGGTCGTCGCCCGCGACGGCGTCCCGCTGGTCGAGCGGGCGCTGCGCGGGCCCGGGCTCGACCGGGTGGTCAACATCAAGTCGGCCTCGAAGTCGGTGATCTCGGCGCTGGTCGGGATCGCGATCGACAAGGGCGTGCTGGAGGGCGTCGACCAGAAGGTGGCGCCGGTCCTGGGCTCGCGCGTGCCCAAGGACACGGACCCCAGGGTGCGCGAGATCACGGTCGGGCATCTCCTCTCGATGCAGGCCGGGCTGGAGCGGACCTCGGGCGCCAACTACGGGCGCTGGGTGTCGAGCCCGGACTGGGTCCGGTTCGCCCTGTCGCGGCCGTTCGTGGACGAGCCGGGCGGGGCGATGCTCTACTCGACCGGCAACACGCACATCCTCTCGGCGGTGCTCACCCGCGCCTCGGGCGAGAGCACCCTGGAGCTCGCGCGGGCATGGCTAGGCCAGCCGCTCGGGATCGAGATCCCGGCGTGGACCCGCGATCCGCAGGGCGTCTACTTCGGCGGCAACGAGATGGCGCTCTCGCCGCGCGCCCTGCTGCGCTTCGGGGAGATGTACCGACAGGGCGGCCGGTACGGCGGCGAGCGGGTGCTGCCGGAGGCCTGGGTGCGCCAGTCCTGGACGCCGCGGACGACCTCGCCCTGGAGCGGCGCCGGCTACGGCTACGGCTGGTTCGTGGCCGAGGCCCGCGGCCACCCCGTCCACTTCGGCTGGGGCTACGGCGGGCAGATGGTCTACGTCCTGCCGAGCCTCGCGCTCACGGTGGCCATGACCTCCGACCCCAACAACCCGGCCGGTCGCGACGGCTTCGTGCGCGAGTTGCACGCGCTGCTCGTCGAGGGGATCGTCCCCGCGGCCGAGCGCGGCGGGGCGGCCGGCGAAGGCCCAGCCGAGCCCACGGCGCGCGGCCCCGGCGGGAACGGCACCCGGGAGGGCTGACTCGCTTCGCCGAGCCGGCCGCGGGCGGCGCCCTACAGTAGCGAGCGGTACAGCTCGACCGTCCGCTTGGCGATCGCCTCCCAGCCGAAGCGCTCGACGACGCGCCGGCGGCCGGCCTGGCCGAGGCGGGCCCGGAGCTCCGGATCCCCGGCCACGCGGTTGATCGCCCGGGCGAGCTCGGAGGAGAAGGCGGCGGGGTCGACCGGGTCGAAGGTGCCGGGCTTGAGGCCGGGGTCGACGAGCAGCCCGGTCTCGCCCGGGACCACCACCTCCTTGATGCCGCCGACGGCGGAGGCCACCACCGCCGTCTCGCAGGCCATGGCCTCGAGGTTGATGATGCCGAACGGCTCGTAGACCGACGGGCAGCAGAACACGGCGGCGTGGGTGTAGAGCTGGATGACGTCGGGCCGGGGCAGCATCTCCGGAATCCAGATGACGCCCTCGCGCGAGGCTTTGACGGCCGCGACCCGCGAGCGCATCTCCTCCCCGATCTCGGGCGTGTCCGGGGCGCCGGCGCAGAGCACGACCTGCACCCCGGGATCGATCCCCGGGATGGCGTCGACGAGGTGGATGATGCCCTTCTGCCGGGTGATCCGCCCCACGAAGAGGACGTAGGGCCGGCCCGGGTCGATCCCGTGACGCAGCAGCACGTCGTGCGCCGTGGCCGGCCGGTACTCGTCGAGGTCGATGCCGTTGTGGATGACGTGGACTCGCTCGGGCTCGACACGGAAGAGGCGGAGCACGTCCTCGCGGGTCTCCTCGGAGACGGCGATCACCGCGTCCGCCTGCTCGATCGCGGTGCGCTCCATCCAGGCGCTGAGGTGGTAGGCGTTGCCGAGCTGCTCCATCTTCCAGGGCCGCAAGGGTTCCAGCGAGTGGATGGTCAGCACGAAGGGCACGCCCCAGAGCTTGGCCGCGAGCAGGCCTGCCATGTCGGTGTACCAGGTATGGCAGTGGGCGACCTGGCCGTCGAACCGGTCCTTCGCCATCGCCAGCGAGCGCGCGAAGGCGTCGACGGCGCCCACGAAACGCGGGTCCGTGTTCCGCTTCGTCTCCTCCCACGCCGCGTAGCCGCGCACCGTGAGGTTGTCCGCCGAGGCGGCCTGCTCGCCGAAGCAGCGCACCTCGACCTCGACCAGCCCCGCCAGGGCGCGGGCGAGGTACTCCACGTGGACGCCGGCGCCGCCGTAGACGTGGGGCGGGTACTCCTTGCTGAAGAGCGTCACCTTCCTGAGGTCGGGCAAGGGAGCCTCCTGATGCCGTTTATGCGCGGCTGGCCTCGCCATAGTGTCGCGAGACGCCGCCACGGCAACTAGGG
>JARWLQ011090279.1:0-15976 GCA_031764275.1 Poicephalus flavifrons | reverse complement strand
GCGAAAGCGGCCGTCGCCCGGACGGTGCTGGCCGATGATGAACCTGCGGCAGCGGCGGGGGTCTTCGGCGCGTCGGCGCGGCGGCATGACGTGCTGGCGTGGTCGGCGCTGAATGATCTGGTCCAGGTGGTGGGATGATGCCCGGTTGCTCGGCTGCGGCCGGCGCGCGATCTTCGGTCCTGGCGCGGCTAGGTTTGGCCGCCGAATGTTGGGACCTCATGCCCGATCCGCCGCGCCGCTTGGCTCTGGTGCATGGGGACAGCCGGCATGAGGCGGCATTGGGCGAAACGACGGAGGCGCGGGCTGACCCCGACGCACAGTATGGCTTGCCGCTGCTGCGGGCACGCTCGGCGTTCATCTCTCCCGCGTTGTGGAAAGCGGCGCTGGTTGCATCGCATGTCCGCAGCAATCCAGGCTACAGCGATACGGTGCCGGGTACCCCATGGCGGTACGAGGTATTCGTGGTGCCCTCCGCAGCGCCGCGTGACACCTGGAGCAGCTGGGACCGACAGCAAGCCAGCCCGGAACTGCGCGCTGAGGCCGAACGGCAGAACACGTTTCTCGCCGCGAGTATCGAGCTAGGCCGCCGGCTGCTTGCGTGCGAACTCCAAGGCTGGGGACGGCTGGGCAGCATGGTCGGTCCATGGACCGAGATCCCTTTCGAAGCGTGGTACATTCTGCGCGTGCCTTTCGAGGCGGGCTTTCGCGGCTGGCAGCGAGGACACCTCAACGGGCCGGGCATGGAGTTCTGGGGTGTGCGCATCCTCGACCGCGTCGGGTTACCCCTGAGGGCGGCAGCGCTGGCCTATGGTCCGGCAGACGTAGTGGCGGTAGCCCAGCGCGGCATGACATGCGGCCACAGAAAGCCACTTCCGCCGCCAAGGCCAGGGTCGCTTGCGGCGGGGATGGCATCTGTCGCGATGCCTCAGATCGGCCCAGCGATGAAGCCGGGCGCGGCCGAGCTTTCCGAGGCGGTGCGCAGCCTGAGGCAAGGCGTGGTTCGGCAGCTACGGGATGGCGCCCTGATCGCCGATGGTGAAGGAGCCGCAGGACAGCGACGATCGATCGAGGCGCGGCTGTGGGCAACTGGACGGGCGGACTTCGGCGTCTCTGCGCTGGAGTCGGGTCCTCTGCGCTTCATCGCCATCCGAATTCGCAGGCCGTCGCAGCTGCCAAATGAGGCCAACGACGGCGAGATAGTGGCCATCCGTCGCCGGGTAAAACCGCGAATACTCAGCCAAGCTGAGGTCGCGGAGTGGTTCAAGCGCCGCGTGCAGCAATATTCCGGCGAGGCGCGCCACCCAACAGAAGCCGACGACGAAGCGGCCGCCGCTGCAGAATTTAGCCGAAAAGTGCCGCGTGACTGGGTTCGCCACCTTCGTGCGACCCACGTTCCAGCCGATCGCAGGCCTCAAGGGCGGGTCAAAAGGTAGTTCGCCATTCTGCCGTTTGGTTCGCCACGCAGATTTCGACGGCAGATATCTTTGCGCGGACTCTTCGCTCCACCGGCCAGCACCGCCGGGGAGCAAGGGGACGCCACATGCCGACGCCGATCGATGCCCTGGATTTGGGGAACGCAACCGCCAACCGTCCGAGCCTGCCCCCACTACCGCGCTTGGTCCCGCTGCCGAACGCTCAGCGCACCTTCGGGCCGAGCAGAGCAACATTCTACCGCGCCGCCGCCGCCGGGCAGGTCCGCTTGGTGAAGGTCGGGCGCGGGACGTTCGTGGAGTCCGAAAGCGCCCTGGCGTGGCTAGCTGGCCTGCCGAGCCTCACGCCGAAAGCCGCCGCCTAAAAACGAAACCGCCGGCCCCGCGACATGCGCAAGAACCGGCGAGAGATCGTATGCGACGCGGCCTCGACACCCGCAAAGTATGCGATCCGCTCGCCCTTTTCCAGAGGCATTTGCGCGACGACGGGCCGGCATTGGAGATCCCAATGCACTTCGCCCACACGATGCACAGCCGTGCCCACCGCCTCACGTCCGACCCCTGCGCCGCAGCCGCCGCCCTGTCCGCCACCCGGCTGCAGGACCTCGTGACCGCCCTGGACCGGGAGGCGAACGCCGCCCTGCAGGTCGGGCAATCCTCCCTCGCCGAGCGGCTGTCACTGCACGCCGCCGAGCTGCGCGAGGTGGCGCGGTGAACCGCCTCGCCGAAGGCCTCGCCCGCTTCCAGTCGGAAGCCGGCGGCCTGATGGAGTTGGTGATCGTGCGCCCGGGCGACGCGATCGACGTCATGGCCGACGCCCTCGCCGGCGACACCCGGGCCGCCAACGTCCTGCGCGCCATCGATCAGGCTGCCGACGCGATCCGCACCGCACCACGCCGGCTGCCGATGCTGTGCGCCGCCTGCCCCCGCCCACTGCGGGGCAGCGGCTATTCGTTCGGGGTGGCGCTCCCCGACACCGACCGCCCGAAGCACGGCCTCACCCTGGCGATCTGCACCCGCTGCGCGACGGAGCGCCGCGACATCGAGGCCAAGGCAACGGCGGCCCTGCGGCGGGTGTTCCCGGACCTGCGCCCCGTCACGGTGACGCACGCCGCGGGAGGCCGGGCATGAGCGGCTTTCCCGGACTGATGTTCGGCCCGGACGGTGTCAGCCTCGACGCCCGCGTGCCCGACCTGGCCGAGGACACGCTGGCGCTGCTGCCGTGCCGCTCCATGGTGACGCGGGACAGCCTGGCGCCGATCGCCCGGGCGTGGGTGCTGTGCGACGACGCGACCTACGCCGGCATCCCGGCCGTGCTGCGCGCCGAGGCGGTCAAGCTGGTGCTCGCCGGCCGCGCCATCCTGATCCTCGCCAAGCGGCCGGAGCCGGCGGCGGACGTGCGCGACGGGCTGCTCGGCGCCCTCGACCTGTTCGTGGTGCTCGACGCCGCGGGAGGGCACGCATGAGCCCCGTGGCACGCGACCGGCTGCGGCTGCAGCGCGGTGCAGAGCACCTGCATGCCCTCGGCGCCCGTGCCCTGGCCGAGATGCTGGCCGAGCTGGCGCGCGACCGGTGCGACTTGGCCGACACGCTCGACCGCCTCGACGCCTGGCGGGCCGGCCTCACGCCGGAGATGCTGCGCGCGGCCGGCGGCGACCGGTTCGCGCCCCGTCCGCTGCGCGAGGTGGCGGCATGACGCCCCTCGACGTCGCCCGCAAGCTCGGCCTGGACAAGTCCGGCCGGGGCTGGCGCGGCGCCTGCCGCTCCTGCGGCTACGGCACCACGCTGGTGCTGTCCGCCAAGGGCAGCCTGTGGTGCGCGAGCTGCGGGAAAGACGGCCCGGCCGAGGTTCTGGCGGACCTTAAAAAGGGCGAGACCGTCGAGGCCGCCGAGCGGCAGCCGGGCAAGTCGGAGCGCACCGCAGCCGAGCGCACGGCCAGCGCGCTGCGGTGGTGGGACGGCGCGCCGCGGGACGCGGTGGGCACGCCGGCCGACCTCTACCTGACCGGGCGCGGGCTGGCCGGCCTGGCGGCGTCGCCCGCCATCCGGTTCCGCACCGACGTCTCGCACCCGGAGGAGCGTGGCAGCCGGCGGCCCGCGATGCTGGCGCTGGTGCAGGACGTGACCGGGGCCCCCGTCGCAGTGCACCGGACCTACATCACGCGCGGCGGGCGCAAGGCTGATGT
Organism: Poicephalus flavifrons; assembly: GCA_031764275.1. NCBI lineage: Eukaryota > Metazoa > Chordata > Aves > Psittaciformes > Psittacidae > Poicephalus > Poicephalus flavifrons. Next base: position 12,360 of record JARWLQ011090279.1, on the reverse strand, counting down.
GGAGCCGATCAAGGCTGCCACCGGCCCGATCTGGGGTGGCGCGATCCGCCTGGACGCCGCGGCGGCCGAAATGGTGGTCGGCGAGGGTGTCGAGACCAGCGCCAGCGCTGGGCGGCTGCTCGGCCTGTCGGCCTGGGCCGCGATTAGCGCCGGCAACCTGGCGAAGGGCCTGCGTCTGCCGCCGGAGGTGCGCAGCGTGGTGATCGCGGCCGACGCGGACGGGCCCGGGCGGCAGGCCGCGGAGGCTGCTGCGGCTCGCTGGCGTGCAGAAGGCCGGCACGTGCGGATCGCAACGCCGGACGTAGCTGGCGAGGACTTCAACGACATTCTGGTGCGGTGCGTGAATGCCTGATGCGAGCGGCTTCACAATCGAGGAGACCAGCGCCCGTCCGCCGCAGTTCAGCGACGACGGCTTGGCTCTGGAGTTCAGCCGCCGGCACGACGGGCAGCTGCTCTACGTCGCCACCTGGGGGCACTGGCTGCGCTGGGACGGCACCAAGTGGGCGGCCGACACGACGCTGGCCGTGTACGACTTGAGCCGTGCCGTGTGCCGCGAGATGGGCGCGTTGGCCGAAGTGGAGGATCCGAAGCGGGGCGAGGCGATTGCGCGCGACGTGACCAGCTCCGGCACGGTCGCGTCCGTGGAGCGCATGGCTCGCTCAGATCGGCGCCATGCCCGTGCGGCCGAGCAGTTCGACGCGGACCCGTGGGTGCTGAACACCACCAGCGGCGTGGTCGACCTGCGCACCGGCAGGATGCGTCCGCACCGTCGCGACGACCTGTTCACCAAGGTGACCGGCACGACGCCCGAGAACCGGATGCCCTGGCGTTGGCTGCGGTTCCTGCTGCAGATCACGCACGGCGACAAGAAGATGGTTCGCTACCTGCAACGCTTCATCGGCTACACGCTCACCGGCGTCATCGACGAGCACGCCTTCGCGTTCCTGTGCGGGCCGGGTGGAAACGGCAAGTCTGTGCTGCTCGCCACCGTGGCCGCCATGCTTGGCGACTACGCCACCACGGCGATGCAGGACGTGTTCACGGTCGGGCGCAGCGACCAGCACCCGACGCACCTGGCCAGCCTGCGCGGAGCCCGCATGGTGCTGGTGACGGAGACGGAGGAAGGCCGGGCCTGGGCGGAGAGTCGGATCAAGAGCCTGACCGGTGGCGACAGGATCAGCGCACGAGTCATGCGCGGCGACCCGTTCGAGTTCTCGCCGGTGTTCAAGCTGTGGATCGCGGGCAATCACAAGCCGACCCTGCGCAACCCGGACCCGGCCATGCGTCGCCGGCTGCACCTGATGCCGCTGACGTTTGTGCCTACTACGCCGGACCTGGGGCTGGCCGGCGCGCTGCGCGAGGAACTGCCGGCCATCCTGGCATGGGGAATCCGCGGGTGCCTGGCGTGGCAGCGGGAAAGGCTGGCGCCGCCGCCTGTGATCACCGCGGCGACGGACGAGTATTTCGCCGAGCAGGACTCGATCAAGGCTTGGCTGGAGGAGCGCTGCAAGCGGGATCCGTTGTCGACGGTGTCGAGCCGTTCCTTGTTCACGGACTGGAAGGGCTGGATGACCGCTCGTGGTGAAGACGCGGGCACTGAGAAACGGTTCTCGGATGGGCTGCAGCGCTATGTGGCCAAGAAGCGCACGAAGACTGGTGCGGCCTTCATCGGCGTAAAACTCTTGCCATCCGAGACCGGAGCATGGTGACCGGAGCAGCAAAGGTGACGGGTGGTGACGGGTTCTCCGGTTCACCCGTTATACGCACGCCCGCGCACGCGAACGCCTCAACCGACAGACCCGTCACCACCCGTCACCCGACGAGTTTTGAGCAAAGAGTCTGTCGGTTGTGCAGTGAGACTTACATCTCGATGCGCAACGCCTGCACCGTCGTGGCAATGCTGGGTGTAGCCCCTGGTGGCGACGCCGCACGCGCCGGTGTGGTCGGGCCAAGAGCCCACCCTTGCGTTCCGCTGGTGCTGCGTGGCGGCAAGCTGGCGAACGCCCAACCCTGGCCCGTGCGCGGTTTCGTGCACGACGAGGCATTGGGGCAGAGATGCCCGCGGCATTCGGGATCCATGGCAGCGCTCCTTTTTGGTGCTGCCGCGAGTATTACGAGCATAGATGAAGGACAGGTTAAGGCGAGGCGCAGTCCTTGGCTGTCAGGTCTGGCTGAACGCCAGCGGGAACACGTGGTCAGCTGCCGCCGCATGCTGCAGCACGGCGCCTGCGCTGGCGATCGCTCCGGCGATGCTGGCTGGCGCGACCGTGGCCGTCACCATGGCGCCGTGCACAGGTCGCAGCACAGGCGGCAAATGGATGGACGGCGGCAGGAAGCGGAAGCCAAGGAAATCGCCGGCGTTCATCTGTGCCTCCATCTGGTTGAGGCGGTCACTGTCGCAGGCACTCGTGAACGGCTCGTTGACGCGAGGTGCCGTCAGCGAAGGCAGGTGGTGCCGCGGGATGGTCCGGGCCGCCGCGAGAAGGCACTCCCCTCCCCCGGGGTTCAATCGGCCCCCCCATGGGTCCCTCCTGGAGGGGTCCGCTGGCACGGGTAAGTTGCGCCGCGATGCGCGACTAGCTTCAAACTCGAAAAGGTGTCCGCAGTGTCCGCACTGTCCGCAGTTCCCCCCGAAATGATCAGCATCCGCGAGTTTGCGCGCCGCGACGGCTGCAGCGAGAAGCGAGTGCGAAACGCCATACAAACCCGGCATCTTCCGACACTTCCGGGCAAGCAACTGCCCGCCAACCTGGCCGGTACCGGATGGCGCGAGGGCAACCGGCGCGCGGCGAGCAGGGGTGCGGACACTGCGGACAAGGTGCGGACTGTCCGCACCAAAGTGTCCGCACCCCCGCAGGTGTCCGCACCCGAGCCCGAGCCGCTGCCAAGCGAGGCGTGCAGCCTATCGGCCGTCGTCGTGGGCGGCGCGCAGGATCTGGCCGTGCTTCTGCTACGCCTCGGCTTGGCGCGTGACGCCGTCGCGGAACACGTCGCCGGGTGGCTCGCGCAGCAGCGGACCGGCGCGGTGGACTGCATGGTCGAGGACGTGCCGCCCCCCGCCGGGCACGACACCTGGGCAACCCACCGCCTGTTCGCCAGCCCGTGGCTCGACGGCATGTCCTGGCACGATCTGGAGGCGCTGGCTGCCCATGCCCAGGATCGATGACCCTGCCCGCCTGGACGCTGTCCTGGCCATCCTGCCGCCCGCCGACGCCCTGTGGCTCGCCCGGCACCTGGAGCAGCCGTGGCAGGTCGCTTGCCGGCGCCAGGAGGCCCGGACGCAGGCCCTGCGCGCCGCGTGGCCCGTGGTCGCGCCCGGGCTGCGCCCGCGGCCGGCTGCCGAGGTGATCGCGGCTGAGCTGCAGCGATACTTGGCATCCGCCTGGACGGAGCAGCAGCACCATGCCGAACTGCCGTTCGGTGCCTTTGAGCGACACCGCGCGCTGCACCGAGTGGCCGTTCTGACCGGGGGCGAGGCGATCGGATGGCGCACCGTGTTCAAGGCCCTGCCCAAGGCTCGCCCGACCAAAGGTTAACGCCGGGTTAAGGGAACATTCGTTTTCTGTGCGTAACTCTGTGCATAGGGGGCATAAATTCGAGCACCGGCTGCTGCGTTGTGCAGAAATCAGGAGATGCGGTTGCACAAAGCGGCCGGCATCCTTCCGGCCATGATCAGGTTCCTGCCAGCATCGATCGCCACGAACACCCTGCTTCGGTTGGTGCTGCCAGACCTGTTTGCGGGTCGCGGCCACCATGACACACCGCCTGCAGTCGGTGTGCGACGGCCGGCCTCCCTCCCCTGGCACGTCCCGCAGGACGGCCATCCGTGTCAGGGATGGGCAAACCCTCGCCGCACAAAGGGACAGGGAAAGGCCGGCCAACTGCCCGGGGACGCAGGCGCATGACGCGCGAAGCCCCCGCCCCTCGCTTCCTGAACCGGCCACTCGCGCTGCTGCCGACCTACCGATCCTTGCTCCTCTACCCCGACGACGCAGGCAGCCGTGCCAGCAATCCCGGACAAGGCGCCGGTCTGGTCGGCGGCATTGCAGTGATCCCGGTCTCCGGCTGCCTGGTGCACGGTGCCGGGTACGGCTTTAGCGCAATGGCCGAGACACCCTACGCCGAGATTCGCTCCGCCTTCGCCGCTGCCCTCGACGCCGACGACGTGGACGCCATCGCGTTGCACATCGACTCCCCCGGTGGCGAGGTGTCCGGCTGCGCCGACCTGGCCGACGCGATCTACGCGGCGCGCGGGATCAAGCCGATCCACGCCATCGTCGACGACCTGGCCGCGTCCGCTGCCTACTGGATCGCCTCCGCCGCGGACAGGATCGTGCTGTCTCGCACCGGCGTGGTGGGGTCCGTCGGCGTGATCGCTTTCCACACCGACATCACCCGGGCCCTGGACGCGGCCGGCATCAAGGTCACAACACTGCAGTTCGGCGCCCGCAAGTCGGATGGCGCGCCCACGACGCCCCTGACCAGCGCGGCGCAGAAACGCATGCAGGTCGACATTGACACCCTCGGCGAGATGTTCGTGGCTTCCGTGGCGCGCAACCGCGGCATGCGCGCCCGCGACGTGCGCGACACCGAAGCCGGCACGTTCCTCGGCCGCGATGCCGTGCGCGCCGGCTTCGCGGACGCGGTGCTGTCCCCCGATGAGGGGTTCCTCGAGCTGATGGACGCCGCGACCGAACGGCCCGCAGCGCGATCCTCCGTTCGAGCAGCTCAGCGCCGCGACACACCCAAGGCATCAAAGAAGAAGGTCTCGACCATGGCAGCAGCCAACGACTTCGCGCATCTGCGCCCGGCAGCGGAGCGCACGACGCCCGCCAAGCGCAAGGCCGACGTGCCCACCCTCGCGCAGCGCGTCCTCGCGGCGACTGCCAAGGTGAACGGCGAGCCCATGCCCACCGTGGCGCTCGACACCGGGCCGGAGCAGCCCCGGCGCGTCCGGGTCACCGGCGCGGACATCGTCGCCACCCTGAAGAAGCACGGCAGGGCCTGAGACATGGACGCCCACACCCTCGGCCGCCTGCGCCCCGCCAACACCAGCTCGGCCGCCATCCAGGACGCCCTCTCTGCGCTCCAGCAGGAGCGCGCGGCGACCGTGCAGCGTGCGAACGCCGCCCGGTCGAAGCGCCTCAACGCCCTGATGGCCGGGGTGTCGTGGGAGATCAAAGAGGCCGATACCGCGCTCCGGGACGCGGCAACCGACGCCGAGATGTTGGACGCGATGGAGCCGGCCCTGGCCGCGAAGCTGTCATTCGCGGAGATGGTCGAGGCCCGTGGGCAGGCCGAGGTGACGGAGGCGAACGCGGCGGCACAGGCAGCCGTTGCGGTGTACGCTGCGGCCCTGCCTCGCTATGCCAAGGCTGCCGAGACGGTGGCCGAGATCGCCCGGCTCGGCGAGGCGGCCGGACAGGCCGTGCAGCGCGCCACGGCGCTCGCACGTAGCCACAACGTCCCGGGTCCGGCGGCCGAGATGCCCGGCATGGTGGCTGGCGCGCCGAGCGGCCATGCCGCCCCCCTGGCGACCCTCGTGCGGCTGCCGGCGCCGGACGGGGCCGGCCTGCTGTTCGGCTCGTGGGGCCCGGAGCATCAGCCTGTGCCCGCATTTCGGTACGCGCCGTGAGCACCACCACACCCTTCGACGACGTCACCATCACCACCGGCGGCAAGATCATCGGCGGCTGGCAGTCCGTCCGTATTACCCGCGGCATCGAGCGCATGCCGAGCGACTTCGACATTGCCCTGACCGAACTCTACCCGGGCGCCGCCGACCAGATCGTCATCCAGCCCGGCGCGTCCTGCGTCGTGAAGCTGGGCACCGACGTGGTGGTGACGGGCTACGTCGACCGCTACGTGCCCAGCATCTCGCCACGCGGCCACGGCGTGCGCATCCAGGGCCGAGGCAAGTGCCAGGACCTAGTGGACTGCTCGGCGGGCTTTAACCGCGATAGCACTTGGTCCTTCCAGCACAACATCACGTCGGCACTCAGCTTCGCTCAGGAACTCGCAAAACCTTTCGGCATCACCGCGACCCTCGTCGGGGAGGAAGCCGGCGGACCGATCTCGACCCTCACCATCAACATCGGCGAGACCCCGTTCGAGCTGCTGGACCGGGTGGCACGCTACCGCCAGCTGCTCGCGTATGAGGGCGCCGACGGCAACCTAGTCTTGGCCCAGGGCAGCGCTGACAAGGCTGCCAGCGGCTTCGCACAGGGCGTCAACATCGAGGCGGCGACTGCGCCGTTCACGGCCGACCAGCGGTTCTCCGACTACTTTGTGACGTGGACCAGCACCGACGACCTTTTTCAGGTCCGAGACGAGACCGGCGGCACCAACGGCAACCTGCACGGCCACGCGACCGATCCAACCGTCACCCGGTTCCGCCCCCGCGGCATCGTGTCTGAGCAGACTGATCAGGGCGTCGATATCGGCAGCCGCCGCGCGACCTGGGAGATGAACCGCCGCAACGGCCGCAGCCAGTCCGTGCCGCTCACCTGCGACAGCTGGCGCGATAGCGCCGGCAAGCTCTGGCAGCCGAACAGCCTGGCGACGGTAGACATCCCCATTCTCAAGCTGTCGGGCAAGACCTGGCTGATCTCCGAAGTCACCTACCGCCGCGACGACAACGGCACCCACGCCGACCTGACCCTGATGCCGCCCGACGCCTTCGCGCTGGCGCCCAGCAGCCTGCAGGGTAGGGATTGGCAGGTTTTTGAAGCAGAGCGGGCAGCCCGTGCGGCAGGGGTGCCGGGCCCGACCGGACCGACGAACACGAACCCGGCCGCGGTGCAGTCGGGCACCACCGTCAACCTCGTCATACCCCCAAACCCCTGATGAAACCAAGGAGCAGGCGCCTGATAAGCAGGCAGTCCTGATTTAGGATAGCGACACTCACCGCAACGGGATGGGACAAGCCGGTCTCAGTATCTTCTACTGTTACCAAGCTGGTGCCGAACCGGGCGGGAGTACTGCGCATGTCGGAAAAACTCGACCCGGCGGGCAGAGCGGATGGTAATGGTTCGGTGCGCCTGGATTGTATCGTTCCTGCTTCCCGGCGGCAGACTGGCTTGCTGCTTCATAATGCCGACCGGCGAGGGTCGACGAGGCGCAATAGAGCCCCATCCACCGGCTTGCGCGCTCGGACGGAACTGCTGCTGCTCCGAGCCGGGCTGACGCTGCTACGGGCACTCGGACCCGTTGTTGCTTCCAACCTGGCGGGCGCGCTGGCGCGTGGCATCGGTCCGTTTCTGCCAGTCTCGAAAGTAGCCGACGCGAACCTGCGCGCCGCGTTGCCTGTGCTCGACCGCGCTGCACGGCGCAGAGTTGTGCGCGGCGTGTGGGACAATCTCGGTCGCACGGTAGGCGAGCTGCCCCATGTCGGCGCACTGAGCAAGGATACCGCCCACGGTCCGGGCTGGGTGCTGGAAGGCGAGGTGATCCTCAACGCGGCACGCGCGACGGGCAAGCCGGTGATCTTCGTTTCCGGCCACATCGGCAACTGGGAGGTGCTGCCGCCAGTGGTGGCCCGCCACGGCCTACCGTTTGCCAGTCTGTATCGCGCCGCGACCAATCCTGCGGTGGATGCCGAGGTGGTGACGTTGCGCCGTCGGGCGCTTGGCGTGGACATGCCGATGTTCGCCAAGGGAGCTGCCGGCGCCCGCGCCGCCCTCGTGCATGTACGGGGCGGTGGCCACTTGGGCATGCTGATGGACCAGAAGATGAACGACGGCATCGTCGCCCGTTTCTTCGGCCAGGACGCAATGACCGCGCCGGCGCTGGCCGCGTTGGCACTACGACACCGTTGTCTGGTGATCCCGGGACATGTGCAGCGTCTCGGCCCGGCCCGGTTCCGCGTGGTGGTGGAGCCACCGCTCCCCTTGCCTGACACCGGCGATCGCCAAGCGAATATTCTGGCGTTGACCCAGGCGATCAACGACACGCTGGAGCGCTGGATTACGGCTCGCCCGGAAAGCTGGTTGTGGCTGCACCGCAGGTGGCCGAAGACCAGAACGGATGCGGGCGTGGCCAGCGCGAACGTCGCCAGGGCGAATGTGATGGAGACCTAGCCGCGAGCCGATCCTCGAACGTCAGTGTATCCTTAACCGTTTACCGCTCTACTCGTCCCGCCTCTGCAGGGGGTGGGGCGGCGCGCCTGATAACCGCGCGTGGTGAAACACGCGGCTCGAGCTTTCGACGGGTTTGCTCGAGCCGTTGCTCCTCTGACATGGGTAGCGGGCGAGCCCCGCGTGACTTCCGCCGACGCTCCCGCCTGTGTCTGCACCCCGACCAGCGCATTCAGTGCGCGCATCGAGCTGCAGACTGACGCCACGATCACCCTGCCTGGAACGGCGGCGCGTCAAACTCCGCCTGCCACTCATGCTCCTTCGTCAGCATTGGAGCGCTGACCATGGCGCGTATGGAGTCGGCGAACTCGACCAGATGGCGCTGCACGACCTCCACGTTCATGGAAACTGGTGCCGTATCCGTTTGCCGGAGCGGGGCGACAAGCCCTTTCAAGCCCGCGAGCAGCGCTTCCTTCTTCTCGTCGGGTAACATGGCAATTAACTCCGCCACCAGAAGCTGCAGAAGCGTCGTTCGCGCCTCATACTTAAGCAGCTTGTCGTCGATTTCGGCAGGCGTGAAGGCCATCGTGTCCTCTGGGTTGCTCCCGCCGATGCTGGCTGAGCGCTCGCGCAACCGCAACGCGAGTGCGGTCTAATGCTTTGAGTGCCCTCCGCACCCGTGCGCTGCTGACGCCGACGTTCGACCAAGGCGCGCTGGCACTGCCGCCGGGTTGGGGCTGCTGTGCCGGCGCCGCTGACCAACGCGCAGGCGGAGGCCTAGTGCGTTAGTGCCTTACGCGCATTATTCAAAAAATATGCCTTGATGCGAGTATTTTTGATGTACTTGCTCGCGCGTTCCTCTAAATTTCTCATTGAACGATACTCCTCGTGCTTCAGAACGTCCGTGAGATACTCGTCAGCTTCAGCTTCAGTCTCGATCACAAATGAGCTTACTTCCATAGTCCTACCTTTCTCCTGCTTAACGCTGAATTCGACAGCTGGCACCCTGTGAGAAATGCCGCAAGCTCTGCGTATCCCGCTGCGTCTGATTGTATCTCAGCAAGTCTGCCTTTAAGAGGGGTCCTAAGCTGGTTTACTACAGGTATTCAGCCTTGATAGTGAGCAAAAACAACGGCTTATGTAGTGCATCTGGTGTCCCCGACGGGATTCGAACCCATGGCCTCAGGATTAGGAATCCTGCGCTCTATCCGGCTGAGCTACGGAGACGACCGGGGTCTCCATACCAAACCCCTGCGCCGGCGTCAGCACCTTGCAACAGCGACGCGCAGGCCCGATTCACCGGGAATGACCGATCTCCCTGCCACGCCCTCCCTCGACGCAGCCCCTCGCGAGACCGCGGCCGCCGCGATTCATGCCGCCACGCTCACGCTGGACAGCCACATCGACATCCCCTGGCCGACCGGGCCCGACCCGTTCAGCGACGGCGCCCGCCGCGCGGACCTGCCGAAGATGCGCCGCGGCGGGCTGCGCGCGGCCTGCTTCGCCGCCTACGTGCCACAGGGCCCGAGGACCGCCGAGGGCAACGCCGCCGCCATCGCGCGCGCCCTGGCGATGCTCGACGCCATCGTCGCGATGGGCGGCACCGCCGGCGGCGTGTCCGCGCGCGTCTGCGCCAGCGCCGCGCAGATCGAGGCGGCCGCGGGCGAGGGCGTGCTGGCCGTGGTGCCGGCGGTGGAGAACGGCGCCGCGATCGGCGAGGACCTGTCGCTGCTGGCAAGGTTCCGGACGATGGGCGCGGTCTACATGACGCTCACCCACAACGGGCACAACGCGCTGTGCGACAGCTCCAACCCGCGCGTCGACCTCGACGACGCAGAGACCCTGCACGGCGGCCTGTCCGGCTTCGGGCGGGACGCGATCGCGGAGATGAACCGCCTCGGCCTGCTGGTGGACGTGAGCCACGTGTCGCGCGACTCGATGCGCCAAGCGGTGGCGGCGTCGCGGGTGCCGGTGGTGGCGACGCATTCGTGCGTGCGCGCGCTGTGCGACGTGCCGCGCAACCTCGACGACAGCCAGCTCGACCTGCTGCGCGAGTCCGGCGGGCTGGTGCAGGTCACGGCGGTGCCGTCGTTCCTGCACTGGAAGGCGCGCTTCGACCAGGCGAGCGTCGTCGACCTCGGCGAGCACATCGAGTACGCGGTGCGGCGCATGGGCGTGGCGCACGTGGGCATCGGCTCGGACTTCGACGGCGGCGGTGGCGTACCAGGGTATGGCGACGCGTCGCAGAGCGGGGGGCTGACGGCGGAGCTGGTGCGGCGCGGGTTTGGGGCCGAGGAGATCGCGATGCTGTGGGGGGGCAACTTCCTGCGGCTGATGCGGCTGGCGGAGGAAGGCCAGGGCTCTGCCCTGGACCCGCAAAGGGTCCGAGGACCCTTTGATCCCTTGACTTAAGAGGCGCGTTCCAAGGGCGCAGCCTTTGGCGGGGTCCAGGGGCAGAGCCCCTGGCCTTGCTTCCCACCTGAAGGACTCCAGGCATGATCCGCTTCCCCGACGGCGCGACCGTCCCTCCGGTTGGCCAGGGCACCTGGCGCATGGGCGAGCGGGGCGACCGCGCGGCCGAGGTCCGGGCGCTGCGCGCGGGCCTGGACGCCGGGATGACGCTGGTCGACACAGCCGAGATGTATGGCGACGGCGGGGCCGAGCGCGTGGTGGGCGAGGCGATCGCGGGCCGGCGCGACGAGGTGTTCCTGGTGTCCAAGGTGGTGCCGTCCAACGCCTCTCGGCAAGGCGTGCAGGAGGCGTGCGCGCGCAGCTTGAAGCGGCTAGGGACGAACAGGATCGACCTCTACCTGCTGCACTGGCCGGGGCGGGTGCCGGTCGCGGAGACGGTCGCGGGGTTCGAGGCGCTGCGCGAGGCGGGGCACATCGTGCGCTGGGGGGTGTCGAACTTCGACGCGGGGGACATGCCGGGGCTGGCGGGGGCGGGATGCGCCACGAACCAGGTGCTCTACAACCCGGAGGCGCGCGGGGTCGAGTTCGACCTGCTGCCGTGGTGCCGGGCGCACGATTTGCCGGTGATGGCGTACTCGCCGGTGGGACAGGGGGGCGACCTGCTGCGCGACGCGGCGCTGCAGGCGGTGGCGCGGCGGCACGACGCGAGCACGGCGCAGGTGGCGATCGCGTGGTCGCTGCGCGGCGGCGGCGTGGTGTCGATCCCCAAGGCGACGGGGCTGGCGCACGTGGCGGAGAACGCGGCGGCGGGGCGCCTCGTGCTGACGGCGGAGGACCTGACTGCGATCGACCGCGCCTTTGCGCCGCCTGACCGCAAGCAGCGGCTGGAGATGCTGTAGCCGCCGCGAGCCGGCGCCGGGGCGGCTTTCCGAGCGGAGCAAGGCGCTGCTAGCCTGAGAACGTGAGCGCGCACCCGGCCCTGTCCTGAGTCTCCTGATCCTCCTCGCCCTGGCCGGGCTGATGGTCGCGCTGCCCGTGGTCGCGTGCGTGTCGCGGCTGACGCCGCGCGCGCGGACCCTGGCGGTGGCGGGCGTCTGCCTCGCGGGCGCCGTGCTCGATCTCGCGTTCCTGGCGGCCGGCGCGGAGCCGGCGTCGCTGAAGCTGCCGGCGGGGCTGCCGGGGTTCGGCGCCACGCTGTCGCTCGACCCGCTGTCCGGGCTTTTCCTCCTGCCGATGCTGGCGGGCGCGGGGGCGTGCTGCCTGGGGGGCGTGGAGCCGGCGGGACGGCACGGGCGGGACGGGGCGCCCGCGACGCCGGCGCTGGCGTGCTGCCTGGCGGTGCTGGTGCTGACGCTGCTGGCGGGCGACGGGTTCACGCTGGTGCTCGCGGCGGCGGCGGTGCCGGGGCTGGCGACGCTCTGCGGGCGCGGCGACGCGGCGCAGAGGCCAGCCACCCCGGGCGCCACGCGCCAGTTCGGGCTGCTGGCCACGACGCCCGGTCACGACGGGCCGACCGAGACGATGGCGGACGAGACTGCGGCCGGCGGGCCCGGCGTGGCGGGGGCCGTGCTCCGGGCCGTGCTGGACCCGGTGTCCGGGACGGTGCTGGCGGGGCTGTGCCTGGCCGCGGCGGCGGCGCTGCTGGTGCCGGTGTCGGGGCTGCTGACGGGGCCGGTGTTCGCGGCGATCCGGGCGCATCCGCCGGAGGGCTGGCGGGCTGCGGCGGTGCTCGCGCTGTCGCTGCTCGGCACGGCGCGGACGTGCGGGCTGTTCCCCGGCGCGGGCTTGGCTGCGGCGGGCGCGACGCGGGCGCCGGGCGAGGCGGAGCGGGCGGCGGCGCTGCTGGCGGCGGTGCCGCTGGCGGGGGTGTACG
>JARWLQ011086646.1:0-16424 GCA_031764275.1 Poicephalus flavifrons | reverse complement strand
TCCGGCGTTGCCGAGCCGGCGGCGTTGGAGTTCAGCGGCAGGGCGATCACCGGCGTTTGGCCGCGGGCGTCGGCGGAAGCTGCGGCGGACGCGGCAGCCCATTGCGAGTTGCCGACCCACTGCGCGATTGGCTGGTTCTGGTCAACGAAGGTCGTCAAGTATTGCGGTGTGGCGCCCATCAATTGGGAGAAGCTGGTATAGTTCGCCTCGTATGTCGCTTCGTTTGCGGCGCTGCTGTTGTCGGGATTGCCAAGATAGGCGCCGAGGGGAAACGGCGTGGTCGATGCGGTAACTGCCATGGGGTAGGCCTCGCTTGTTGCACTTGAACTCGCGGATGACCCGCCTTGAATTCCAGTTTAACTACGCCGGACCTAACTATAGTTGGAAGTCAGAACAAGATAGCTATTGTAGATTAGCGCAGTTTTACGCGTTCTCGATAATAAAACAAATCGGTCTGCCGAACATTAGTCTAACATTTGTTCATCTCGATATAACGTCAATGACAGATAGCTTTGCTTTCAGAAAATATCCATTGCCGCATGCTCGATTTGTCCGATGAGCCGAGTGAACGCGCCGGCCCATGCTGCACGGCATTTCCTGCTGCCGCATGGCCTGCTCAAGTGCGGCTTGGCTGATGACACTTACCATGCTGGCTGGGAGTTGCTGCACCATCTGCCGATCATCGGACGAAGCGCTCGTTCGCACACCCGATAGGACATCATTCGTCACTGCCGAGCGCTGCGATCGTCTCAGGATGAAGCTGAGCTACCATCGTCGCTTATCAGGTTGCTGACGGCCCTGGATTTAGGCAGCACCTCCGCAGACATGCAACGGCGATACGGCCTACGTGATCCCGGCCTACAGAGGTAAGCAGTAAGTAGTCTTTACAGACGATTGCGTCCCGTACCCAAGTATAATCCTTAAGACAAATGGGCCAAGTTCGCGTGCATAACGCTTTATTAACCAATACGCTGCTGCAATGCAGCAACGAATTTTGCCTATTACCGGTGCCGCCGGCGTTACATAGCCCGCGCAATGTGTCATGCTCCGACACGCGACGTGCATTAGCAAATGTGAAAGCTAGACCATGCAAGCTACAATTGGAATGTCTACGGTGAGCGCTGTCGCTAAGCTTTCGCCTAGGATACGGGGCGAAATGTCTGGCTTCACGGCTCCGTCACCGGACGTGTTGTGTCCTGCACGGGGCATCTTCTACGCAGTTAAACTAGCCCTAGTGTTTTGGGCCTTACTCGGGGCTGCACTTGTTAAATGGATGATGCTGTAACGGTTGGGCTCGCCTCATAAAACCAAATGCGGGCATTTGATGTTTTAGGTCGTCGTGTTCACTCGTACTTTGCCGCGCCGTGTTGGAGATCGATGTTGCTGGCTGGTTGGCACCTGAAGATGCTTCGATGCCCAACACGGGTTTGGTGTGTTACAACGTAGTACGCCAACATCACTTAGCTGAACGTTTTCAGAAGTCGGCATTTGCCGGTTTGGGCTGTGCGGCAGCCTACGGCAATCCAAACGAGCTTCTCCACCCGATAGTTCATGCCTGGTGATTGAACACCGGCATTGGCGATGCACAAACTGCCCAGGCGGCGATCGTAGCCACCCCGGCGGTGCCGGTCCAATGCGGCCGCACCTCTATATTGCCGGGATCGCCATCCCAGTCCCAAATGCAACGGCACGATAGCGTATGCTTTCCCATGGAAGGCAGTGATGAGCTGAGTGAACCTTGGGGCAAGATCGGCACCGCCGGTTTAAGTGCCCGCGCTCCCGGCCGGCAACTGAGTTACCGCCGGGATGTCTTGGTCAGAACCTCCGCTCGAAAACCTTCACAACGTCACCCGGAGCGACGAACGAGCCCGGCGCTCCTTTGCCTTCGATCGAGTTGCCGCCGGTTGTCCGGATTACGGACACATAGTCTTGGACGCCGCGATAGGTGAACCCGCCGGCGATCGCCACCGCGGTCAAAACGGTCATGCCGGGCTGGTATGGGTATTGGCCGGGCCTGGCAACCTCGCCGAGTACAAAAATCGGCCTGTATGCCAGCACCTCGACTGACACACTGGGATCGCGCAGCAAGTTGCGCTTGCGGAGCGCCTGAGCCATCGAGGTCTCAAGCTCCTGTGGACTCAGGCCTGCGGCGACGATGCCGCCCAGTAGCGGCACGGCAATGCGGCCCTGGTCATCAACACGGAACTCACCCGTGAGCTGGTCCTCGCCGAAGGTGATGATCCGTATCTGGTCGCCACCGCCCAGCCGGTAGCCCTGTGCATGATACTCCGGCACCGGCGGCAGATTACGGCCAGGTGCGCAGGAAGCCAGGGCCATGCACAAGCACAGGCTGCGGAAGGCCTGACGGGCGGTCCATGTGGCGGGCCGGACAGGGGCAGGGCGCATGTATGCTGTTCTCCAGGGCAAGTTGGGCTGGCCGCTCATAGGCTGATGCCGAGTTGCAGCAGATAGCGGTTATCAGAGTAGCCGGTGCCGATATTGGCGCCGGTTCCATTGATGGTGCGCGTTGTCGGCGTGGTACTGACGATGCCGCCGCCGCTGGATAGTCGGGTGGTGAAGTCATAGGCCGCGCTCAGGCGCAACGTGCGATTCAGCAGCCAGGTTGCACGGGCGCCGCCGCTCACCAGACTCTGGCTGCCGCCGCCGTTATACTCGTCGAGAAACACGCCGGCCTGGGCCCGCAGGAGGACATTGCGGTAATACTCGTGGTCCACGCTGAACCGAGCGGACGTTTCGGTGAAGCCCACGGTGGTTTCATCGGCCGAGTCTTGGATACGACGGGCTACGGAGCCAGTCAGTGTCGTCAAGCCGGTCGGGGTGTAGATCACCGAGCCCTCGACGATCGGCGCCTGGATGTTCTTGACCCGGGACGACACGAAGTTGCGGATCTCATATCCCCCCAGCAGGCGGAAGCGCCATGGGCCGCCACTGGCGAAGTCCAGTCCCGCCAGCACCGACTCGTCATTGAAGTCTCGTACCGACGTGCCGCCTGGCCGGTTCGTGTAGCTGGCGTCAAGGCCGCGCACCACCAGGACAGCGGTCCGGCCTGGCGAAAACTCATAGGAAGCAGTCACCGCGGGCGCCGCGACCACGCGGTTGCGGAACTGCTGCCGATACGGTTGGCCGGCGATGGTCCCGTTGTCGAAGTCGTAAAGCTGCACCGCAAGCACCGGCCGCAACGAAAGCCGGTTGAAGGTGATCCGGTATCCCGCCTGCAGCGTGTCGACCCGGTAGGCGATGGTCTTGTCCAGCAGCGGGGTGTCCAGGTCGCGCGGGGTTTGGACCAGGTTGGCGTGCGAGTAGTCGATCGACAGGGTGTCGCGGCCAAGCTCGTAGAAACCTCCCGCCGAGGCGTTCCAGTCGGTTGCCGACTGCTTTGGCTGGTCCAGGTAGCGGTTGTCGTTCACGTTGAGCCGGACCGCGGCGCCGTAGCGCGACAGATCGGTGGCTGCGCCGAGATTGAGGTGCGACTGCACGAACGAACTGCCGCGCCCCTGGGACGTTCCGGTCACGTTGTCATCATAACCGGCGGTCTCGCTGTAGTCGGCTCGGACCAGGACGCTGCCAACTCGTATGCCGCCATAATCATAGTCGGGACGCAGGCGTGACAGGACGGTGACGCCAGGCTCGACCCGTACACCGGACACGTTTGGATTTATCAACTGGTCGAGCAACTGCGCCCGTGCAGCGTGCCCTTGGAACGACAGCAAGCCGGCGAAGGTCGCCGTCGCAACTGCGCGCCTCATGATGCCGCCTCCGTCACAACCCGGCTGCGGGCCGGGCCAAACAGGTATAGAGTCAGGTAAACAGGATAAGGACGACCCACATGCCGCATATGCCACGCCTTGTTCTGGCCGGGCTTGCTGCCCTGTTGCCGCTCGCTGTTGGCACGGCCCGGGCGCAGACAGCAAGCCGCGCCGGCGCCTACACCGCGGTCGCCAAGGCCTGCATGCCCGAAGCCCGGCGCTTCTGCCCAAGCCTGGATGAAGCCGCCCCGCAACCGCGCGGGATGGTGATTTGCCTGCGGCCGTATAAGTCCAGCCTGTCCCTGTCGTGCCGCCGGGCCGTCAGCGCGACGTCGCCTTGAGCGTGGGCAGGGCGTAGTGGAATGACGACCCTCGTTCAGCCGGGGCGCACGGCGGCCTGGCGTCCCAGCTTGGACCACGTGCAGCAGGCGCTGGTATTCGTGACTCTCGTCATGGCGACCTCCATGTTCCTCCAGCGCTTCGGCCTGCCTGCCGGCAGCAAGCCGGTCAACGTCGTAGGGCCGATCGGGCTCGGGTTGGCGGGTGTTGGGATATTGCGCGGCACCTTGACCTTCAGCCGTATCCGCTTGCCGCTGTTCCTGCTGCTGTGCGCTCTGACGCTGCTCGGGATGGCCTACCGCCAGATCGTGCCCGGTCGCTTTCAAATCCCGACAATCCTGCCGTCGCTGCTGCAGTTCCTGATCCTGACCAGTTTCGCTACCCTGTCCTTCGTCACACCCGTGCCGGAACGCGAATTCATGCGCCGGGTGACGGCAGTGCTTTCCCTGGTGGCGGTGGCTGGGATCATCCAGTTCTTTGTGCAGTTCGTGGGATTGGGGCTGTTCAGCTTTCGCGGCATCGTTCCCCCGTTCCTGTTGTTCGAGGACGGCTACAACCTGCAGATCTCGGCAGGCTTCGGCAATGCTCTGAAGTCGAACGGGTTTTTCCTGCTGGAGCCGTCCATATTCTCCCAGATCATGGCGTTCGGCCTGATCCTGGAACTGCTGGTGCTGCGGCGTACCCGCATGCTGGCCCTGTTCGCCGCCGGACTGATGCTCTCCATGGCCGGAACAGGGTGGATTGTGCTGGTGGCCTTCGTCGTTTCGTCGGCATTCAGCATGGGGCGGCGTGGCATCCTGATCGCCATTCTGACCGTCGCACTGGTTGGACTGCTCGCCGGTGGTGCCTTGGTACTGGCGCCCGACGCCGCTGCATCGTTCAGCGGCCGCTTCGACGAGATCACACGTCAAAGCACCAGCGGCCATCTGCGCTTCATAACGCCATTCTGGCTGCTGGACGATGTTCTGACGGACGAGCCCTCGGCGGCCCTGCTCGGCATCGGCAGCGGCGGCAGCGAGCGGATGATCCGATCCTACGAGTACACCGTCAACACGCCGGTGAAGATCATCATCGACTACGGCATTCCCGCGCTCCTGGTCTATGTGGCCTTGCTTGCCTTCGGGCGAAAAACCATCACGCAGCGGGCCCTCGTGCTGCCCGGCCTGATGCTGCTGCTGTTTACCGGCGGCTATCAGCAGTTCGCGCCGGTGCTGTTCCCGGTTCTGCTGGTGATGACGGTGGCAAATCTCACGCCTGACGGCGGACCCGCGCCCTGGCGTCCTGATCATGCCGCCGACCGGTAGGCGTCGGCAGTGAGCGCCGCGATGCCGTCCCAGCTTGGCACGGCATCAACCAGCGCGCGTGCCTGCCGGCTGCAGGATGCGGCGAAGTCACGGTCGGACAGCATGTGCGCCATGGCCGCAGTGAGGGCCGGGATGTCGCCGGGCGGCACCAGATGGCCGTGCACGCCGTCGGTGATGGTTTCGGCGAAGTTGCCCAGGTTAGACGCAATGACCGGACGCCCGCAGGCGAGCGCGATCGACAACACGCCGCTCGCCTCGATCTCCCGATAGGGAAACACGGCGACCGTGCCGGGCGCGAATAGGCCGGCTACCTCGTCGTCACCGACGAAGCGTGGCTCGATGACGAGCGGCTGTGCAACGCCCAGCCGTTCAGCCAAGGCCTTTAAAGGAGCCATGTCCATATATGGCTTGCCGACCACCCAAATCCTGGAGTTCCCGCGCAGGAGAGGGTCCAACGATGCAAATGCCTCGATCAGCAGGTCGAGACCCTTGTATGGCTTCACCTTGCCGAACAGCAGGAATGTCACCGAGCCCGTCATGGGATCGTCAACATACGGGGGCGGGTCCAGAAGCATCCCATGTGGCAACACCAGAACTCGATTCGCCGGAACGCCGGCACTGCAAAGCCGTTCACGGCCTTGTGCAGTATGCACGATCAACCTGTCAAATTCATTGAGGCTCCGGAAAAAGCCGCGTTGCTGCAGGCTGGCCGAGGGGTCGCCGTTGAATGGGTTGGTGTCGTGCACCGTCAGCACCAGTGGTGCGACCTTGCGGAATAGGCGCAGCAGCCTGCCATCCACCAATGGCAGCGGGAGCCATTGGAAATGGATGACGTCCGGGCGCTCCCGCCGCAACCGGCGCAGCAGCAGCAGCATCGACGCCGCATGATCGAGGCCTTTCAGGCCCAGCCGGACCGGTGTCGGCAGGCGCCGGGCCACCTGGCTTTCGGCCACTCGATAGAAATGCGGCGCCAGGCTGATCCCCTCGGCACCGTTGTCATCGGGACCTGGCCGGCGTCCGAACAAGGTGACATCGTGCCCGGCCCGGCCCAAGGCGCTGATGAGCGCGCGATCGTAGGGCAAGGTGAACAGCGATGGGTCAACCATCGCGACTCGCATCGCCCTACCCCCCGGTGCTGGGCAGCACCGGACGGATGGTGCGTGCGGACGCCGGCGGGTTCCAGGTCTGGAAGCGGTCTCCACGCCAGGACCGCCATACCCCGATCCCAGTTGCGATGAATGCCCCCAGGATGTCGCGCAGGGTGGCAAGGATGCCGCTCCGGGCAGAATACATCGCCAAGCCGGCTACTAAGCCAACCACGGCAGCACCAGCGAGCAGCCACCAGGCCTCAGCGGCGACAATGGCGCCAGCCCAGCACAGCACTCCCGCGACCAGCAAACCTGCAGTAAGCCACCGCAGCAGCTTGTGCGACACATACTTATAGAGATCGAGGACAGGCAGGTGGCGAAGACGCGGCCACAAAGCCCGGTGAACATTGAACGCCTGGCACGCAATGCGGATCTTGCGGCGGAATTCTTCGGCAGGGCGCGACACCGCTTCCTCATAGGCCAGCGCATCCGCCACACGCACGATCCGGTGGCCACGGCACAGTGCCGCGAGTGACACATACATGTCGTCGATCAGGTCCGGCGGCGGTGGCTCATGTATCGCACGGCGCAACGCGAAGATGGAACCGTCAGCCCCCATCACCGAGCCGGTCTCGCTTTCCAGCCGCTTGATCGCCTCCTCCAGCCGCCAGTAAAGCGAGCCCGTGGCGGCCGTCACGTTGCCCTCGGGACGGGTGTAGATGAGGTGGCCGCAAACGCATCCGACAGCCGGGTCGGCAAAGGGCGCAAGCAGCTTCGGCACTGCATCCGGCGCGAACAAGACATTCGCATCGCTGAACACCAGGATTTCGGCGGTCGTCAGGGCGGCAAGGGCGTTCATGCCATGCGTCTTACCATGCCGCGCCGGCGACGCGACCAAGCGGACGCGGTCGCCGAATTCCCTGACGATATCCGCCGTGCCGTCGGTCTCGCCATCCACGTAGACCAGGACTTCCAGGCCACCAAGCACTTCGCCGGCAGCTAGCATGTTCTCGACCTTCGCGCGTATTACCCGCTCTTCGTTGTAGGCGCAGACACAGAAGGCTGCCCGGCCCGGAACCGGTCCGGCCAGCAGGACAGGTCGCGGCCGGAAGCGCACCAAAGCCCAAAGGCTCAGGGGGTAGGTGATGAAGGGATGCACCGCCAGCAGCAGAAGCACGGCCCCAAGGACGGCCAGGGCAAGGGTCATCCCTCGATCAGCACCGTAGCAAGCGGGTTCCGCGACATCGCACCCAGGCGGGACGCGGCAGCCTGAGTAGGCTCCTGCGGATCCGAGGTGCGGACGACCAGCACCACGGCGTCGGCATGCCGCGCCAGGGTCAGGGAGTCGGCCTGGTCGGCGGCGGGGGCCGTCAGGACCACCAGGTCATATTGCGTCTGCGCCTCGACCAGCAGGTTCTGGAAAGCCGTGCTGCCTAGCAGGACATGAGCCTTCCCCTCTGGCTGGCTGGCTGCCAGCACCTGCAGCGGCGTGGCGGTATCGTGCGATACTTGGTCCAGCCAACCGCTTTTGCCCTCCAGTGCTTCGATCAATCCATCATGTGCCGCTCCAAGCAGCCCAGCGACTTTGGGCGAATGCAGGTCGCCCTCCACCAGCAGCACACGGTCACCGTCCATTGCAGCTACCCGGGCCATTGCCACGGCCACCCGAACCGCGTCGTCGCCGTCGCGTAATCCAGCGAACACCGCGCTGCGTGGCGCACTGACCTGCCCGAGACGGGCTAGGCGGAAGCGGAGGGTTCGGAGCCCCTCTGCATCACGGCCAGACGGCACCGGCATGGCACGGATCCGGCGGCTGCTGCGGCCCAGCACAGTGCGGGAAACCACCCCGGGTACCGGCAGTCCCGACGCCGCAAAGTCGGCCGGCTTGGAGAATCCACCTGCAGAACTGGCACGGGCCATCACGAACAAACAGCCCAGCATGGCGCCGGCAATCCCACCGGCTCCTGCGGCGAGCTTCATGTTAGGGCTGGTCGGGCCAGCCGGAGGCGCCGCCATCGCCACAACCCGGACGTCTGGGGTCTCGGTGCCGCTTGGCTGGACCACCGTCTGCTGGGCACGCTCCAGCAAGGTTTGATACAGCGTGCGCCGTGTCGTGATCTCCTGCTGCAACTGGTCCAACTGCGCGCGGGAGTTCTCTCCGGTCACTCCGGTGCGCCGGGCATTCTCCAACTGCTTCTGCATGTTGGCCTCGTTCTCGCGCGATGCGCGCAGCTGGGTGCCGAGCGATGCGACGATGCGCCCGGTTTCCTCCCGCAACTGCCGCTGCGCCGTCGCCAACTCTGCCTGGGCACTGCGTACGCTGGGATGGCCTGGGCCGTAGCGGGTCGTCAGTTCGGCCAACCGGCGTGATGAGGTGGCCTCCTGGTCCCGCAAACGCGACACCGTGCCCGACCCGAGGACGCTCGCCAGGGCATCCGAGGAGCCCTGACTCGAAAGGGCGACGGCGCGCTCATAGTTGGTCTGCAGCTGCGCACGCTCGACCGTGGCGCGGGTGACTGCGGTGGCAAGCTCCTCGACCTGCTGCTGACCGACGCTGCCGGCGCGTGTGCCGACCAGGTCGCCCTTGGTCCGGAGGTCGCGCATCTCCTTTTCCAGCCCGGCGAGATCCTGCCGCACCTGGTCGATCCGTTCCGTGAGGGCCGTGTTGGCTCCCTGGTTGGCCGTGACCCGCCGCTTGGCCCGGGACGAGATGTATTCCGTGATCAACGTGTTCACGACCTTCGCGGCCAGCACCGGGTCGTGCGATATGAACGAGACCTCGATCACCAGGCTGCGGTTGTCTTGGAAGATCGCCAGTGACCGAAGCGCCGAGCCGAGTACGGCCTCGTTTGGTGAGCCTGCCGGCTCCGCCCCCGGCTGCTGGGGAAACAGGGACTGGATCTTGTCCTTGATCTGCTGCACAGCGCTTGGCGGCCGCAGGGCAGGGTTGAACTCAGGCACGTCCTTTAGATTCAGCTTATCCACGACAACCTGCATGAGGTCGCGGGACGCTATGGCCTGCATCTCCGTCCGAACCCAGGGCAGGGGGTCCGGCGCACTGTCACTCCGAAGTGCGCCTTGCAGTTCCGGGATGGCAATCCGGTCGCCCTCGACGGCGATGAGGCTGGACGCAGTATACGACTTCGGCACGGTTCGCGCGTAAGCATAGGCGCCAGCGGCGGTGACGACGGCAAACAACCCGATCAACCATGCACGGCGGCGCAACATGCGCAGCATCGGCGCGAACTGGATGCCTTCGGGCGCCGGTTGTGCAAGGCTCGAATTTCCGACCGAGATGTCCATCAAGCCCTCGCTGCGACGATATGCCCGTTGGCGGGCGCCGTCATCCCGCTGACGCCGGGATTGCCAGACGGCATCACCGGCTTGCCTGCCCCTGGCTGGGCATCATACGCCGCAAGCAGGATGATATGATGCATCAGGTTCCGGTCCGCAAAGGTATAAAGGCCAAACCGTTCCGGTACGGCGCGCAAGGCGCCAGAGTCAAGGATGCGTGCCCAGCTTTCGGCGCGGATGTGATTCTGCCCCACCGCGACGCCGTCCCGGAACGAGGGCAGGACGGCAAAACGTCCCCAGACATCTTGGCTGGCGGTCGCCAGTGCCAGCAAGGCGCGGACCATCTCCGCATCGGTCGCACCGGATGTGAGCGAGGCATAGAAGGCCAGGGTGTGAGGCGACGCCTCGGCGAGCAACCGGATGACGGCAGTGGCGAGGTCGGCGTCGGATACGTCGGCGTTGCCGCGTTTCCTGGCGGACTGAACCAGGCGAAGACCGATGAATTGCGCCATGTAGGGGCTGCCCCGAGCCAAGATGGCGACGTTTTGCGCCACTGGCGGCGTGACCGTAAACCCAGCCAGTTGCGCTCCGGTCTCGATGATTGCGGCAACCTCGGCGTCGCTCAGCAACGGAAGCTGCACGGCGACCAGGTTGCGCTGGATGGACGGGTGCTGGCCCAGGATCTGCTCCAGGTTCTCCGATACCCCGACGACCATGAACAGCAGGGGGACGCCCTGGTCGGAAACCTGCTTGATCGTGTCTGCGAGGCGGGTGCGGGTATCCTTGTCCTGGACTCGGTCGAACTCATCCACCACGCAAACCAGTGCGCGGCAGGTCAGCCGGTCCATGACCGCGACGACATCGCGCGGGCGCAGGTCCCGGTGCGGCAGTGCAGCTTCGCAACCGACCTCGCTGGGATCATTGGCCGGGGTCGCGAGGAGCGCGCGCGGCAGGTCGCGCAACAGGCCGCGCATGATTCCGTCGAACGTGCTGCCAGCCTCACAGGTATGTCTGGCAACGATTACCCCGGCTTGCCTCAGGGTTTCGATGACCAGGTTGGCCAACGAGGTCTTGCCCCGGCCGCGCTCGGTATAGAGCACGACATGCGCCTGTTCCTCCTGGAGCGCCTGCAAGATGCGCTCCAGCTCGGTTTCGCGCCCGACCAACTGGCGCCGGCCCGGCTTGGGCCGGGTCGGCGTGAAGGCCTCACCTGGGGGAAGCAACCTTGGCTCGACCCGCGCGGTGGCGGCCCGCGGCGCCACCTTCAGCGGCGTTGGCGCCGGCGACGACCAGGGCCAACGCAAGGTCAAAGAGCCCCGGTCCGGTCAAGAACTGCTGGAACAGTCTTGGCCAGGATCGCAATGTCATGCCACAATGTCCAATTCTTGACATACCAGGTGTCAAGCTGAACCCGTTGCTGATAGCTCGTGTCGCTACGCCCGCTGACTTGCCACAGGCCGGTCAAGCCAGGCCGGGTCTCGTAATAGTAAGTGATGTTCTCGCCGTAATGCGCCAACTCGGCCTCCACGATGGGGCGAGGTCCGACCAGGCTCATCTCCAGCCGAAGGACATTGAGGAGCTGCGGCAACTCGTCCAGGCTGGTCTTCCGCAGCCATGCGCCGATCTTGGTCACCCGGGGATCGTTGCGCAGCTTCTGGGTTGCGGCCCACTCGACGGCGGCTGCTGGGTTGGTGGAGAGCAGGTGGTCCAGCACTTCGGCGCTGTCCACCCGCATCGAGCGGAACTTCAGGCAATTGAACCGGCGTCCCCCGGCTCCGATTCGCGGATGCGCGAAGAACACCGGCCCGCCATCCAGCTTGACCAGCGCCGCGACCGCCAGCATGACCGGCGAGATGGCCAGGAGTATGACGGCCGCGCCAACGGCATCCAGCGCCAGCTTGACTGTCCGCGCGAGCGGCTGCGACAGGTTGTTGCGGTAGGACAGCATGACCAGGTCGTGCCGGAAGAAGTAGGTCTGCACACAGCCGGAAACCGGCAGCCCCTCTGCGTGCGGCATCACCGCGAAGGGCACGCGCTCCCGCACCAGCATCTCATTGCGGCTGCGGTCGAGGGTCTCGTCGGCCTCGGGAGCAATCACGACCAGGTCGGCCCGGAACTGCTGCACCAGCCTGGTCCACGGCTTCGCGGTGGATAGTCCCGCGACGACCGAAGGGCTGATGATGCCGATCACGGCGTAACCGAGGTCGTGCTCGGACGTCATCGCCTCCGCCGCCCGGTCGGCGGCCGCACCATGTCCAACGATGACCGTGCGGATCTGCCAGAGGTTGGCCTCGCTCAACAATCGCCGTGCGCCGTGACGCATCGCAACCAACGCGAGCGGGAACAGCACCCAGATGCAAAACACGACCACCCGGGACACATCGGTCTTGAAGCTGAACTCCACGAAGCTGCTGCAGAGCAGCGCGAAGATGCTGCCGACCAGCACCTGCTGCAGTTCCCACCAGAACGGCAGGCGACGGCTGTAATGTCCTTTTGCAAAGAAGTAGGCCAGCAGCCCGCCCAGGATGAAGGCTGGAGCCAACGCAGAACGAAGCGCTTCCGGCGACGCAGCCGGAAAACCTCCGTCGGTTATTGGCGCAAGCACGCCAGTGGTGGCGACCAGCCACGCCACCAGCGCCGAGGTCCCGAATGCGACCATGTCCGCGGCGATCAGTACGGCAGCGCAGAGAGGCTTGGCTGCCAGCCTGCGCGTGACCCTGGAGCCGGAATAGGAGTCCAGCGTTGCTGCGACCGTGGTTGCCCCGCCGCTTGCGATGGCGTCAAGTCTCCGGATCATGCGGGGTGCCTGATAGTTGAGGGTTGCATGGTTAGTTCACGCTCCAACGACGAGAGGTCGTGGCGTCGGCGTTATTCCACCCCAAACAAGCGTTGAGTGTGTCTTTACAGCGTAACGGTATCGCATGGAAGTAGAAAGTTGGCGAAGCCCATCGAAGTTCATTGTGGTAAAGTAAGTATTCCACAAGCTACGTAACATTTCCGGCATATTGTCTCGAACGTTTTGAACTCCACTTCGCCGCAGCCTCAACCTTGAGATGCATTGGGTTCAACCATGTCGAGCCTGCGCTGACTAGCACTCGCCGCATGGCTTTTGAAATCATGCAAGTCGCAGCTATTTGCCTAAAAGATGGATTGGAATTGACCACGATACAACTAAAGCAATAGTGATTGGAGCGGTGACAGCAAGCATATGCAGGATAGACGATAGCATTAGTGACGGAATTATGGCAATGTTGCAAATTCGCGATTAGCGCAGCCGGACGAACTGGATCAGGTTCGGTGCCGGGCTGACGGGACGGTCGAAAGAGTGGGGCCCGTCCAACCCTCCCGCCGCCGCGAGCGTGATCTTGGCCATGCACGCCGCTCTCTCCATCGCATCTATCGGCGCGCCCGGCGTCGCAAGCGATCCGGCGACGGCTCCAACTGGCTGCACGATGCCGTTGCAACCCACCGTTGCCGTCGAACTCCGAGGCCATGATGTCGCTTCCTGCATGATCCAAGGTGACCACGGCGAGTTTGGTCAGGCCCTCATCGGTTTGGGTATCCCACTTAGATGAGTGGGCGGCGGCCGTCCAAACCGCCTTGCGCGGAGCGGGGCTACCCCCTGCCAGGCGGCGCAGGCCAAAGCGCCTGTGCCGATCGAGAACGCGCTGGAACTGGACGCCGGTCCGATCGCGACGCGTCGCAGCAGCTTGGGTGGATGAGATAACCTGGTCCATGAAGCGATCCCGCTGTGTTCGGCCGAGCCAAACAGGGTCCGAGAAGGGGCGCCCGATTTGTGCATTGCAGCAAATCTGAAGATGCCCGGACTGGTTACGCATTGCGAGCCTTGTCACGTCTAAGTGATGGATTGCGCACAAAGACGTGGCATTTGGGGCCACAACCACGCGGGTGCGTCGGACGGATATTGCTGCACCGCACATAATCCTGCTATTTTGAAGAGATAATCTTTTGGGGCGGCCACGATGCAGGGCACGGGCCAACATCATGCCAGAACTGTGCCAGCCGATATCGCCGTAGGGATTGCTACAAAGGGTCGTCCTGGTGCGCTGCTTGAGACCCTTGCCCGTGTGGCCGTGCAAACGGTGGTCCCCAGTCGTGTCCTGGTATGCTGCACGGCACTGGAGGATATTGCCGGGCTGGACGGTCAAAATACGGAAGTCATCATGGCGGCGGCGGGATTGCCGGCTCAACGCAATGCGATTCTGGACAAGCTCGGCGCCAGCAGGGCCATCCTTTTTATCGACGACGATTTCCTGATGGCGCCGCGGTATGTCGAAGCTACGTTGCGCGCCATGCAGTCGGATCCTGGCATCGTGGTGACCACAGGCGATCTGATCGCCGACGGCAGCAAGGGCCCAGGGTTCAGCCCCGCCGAGGCACAAGCAATGTTGGATGCGGACGGACGCATGCCGCTGCGTGATGAGGTCATGCCGGCGCCGCATGGTTATGGCTGCAACATGGCGATCCGGCACGACGTTTCCCGGGCGCATGGCGTTCGATTTGACGAGCGTTTGCCGCTCTATGCCTGGTCGGAGGATATGGACTTCACCCACCGTCTTGGCCGGCACGGGCGCATCGTCAAGCTGCGCGGGGCACGTGGCGTTCACCTCGGGGTAAAGCAGGGACGCACCTCAGGCCACCGGCTGGGCTACTCGCAGGTCGCGAACCCGATCTACTTGTTCCAGAAGGGGAGCTACACCTTGGGACGTGCCGCCCGCAGCGTAGGGCGCAACGTTGCAGCGAACCTGGTGCATTCGATCCAGCCGGAACCCTGGATTGACCGCCGTGGCCGGCTTGTGGGCAACGCCCGCGCCTTGGCCGACATCGCCCGTGGCCGGCTGGCTCCGGAGCGCATTCTTGAGCTTTGAGTCGTCTTCATCGGACGGCATGTTGACAAGCGAAACAGCAGAGACGCGGGATAATGCCCAATTGCAAGTCGCAATCCCGGTCCATGGCAGAACCAGCAGCTTAGAACGCAGCCTCCAGCCCGGTATTCGGCCAGTCTTGCGAAGTGCGAATTCCAGTGGCCGACGATGCCTCGGCTGACCTCAGCGCCGCTATGACCGGAGGGTGCCTGCGACATGGTAGGGCCAGGCCCTTCGCCATCCATTTCCAAGCGCTGCCCCGGGATATCCAGACCCTGGGCGATGCCGCTGCCCTGGGGCGGACCGGAGTCTTGGCCCGGCGTAATCAATTTGTGCTCAGCCGCGCTATTTCCATGGATATATCTGTTAAGTCAGACGTGGATGTGATGAAACGATCCGATCCCAGCTGCAATTGGGTCTGCGACAAGGGGAGTGCCGATGTGCAACGATAAAGCCGCAGCTTTCTGCGAACCTTGCATGCCGTATCAGTCAACCGGCGTGGTGGACATTGCTGGCCCTGCACAGCATTTGCCCTCCCAAACCCAACATACCGGCGACAACAGGTTCGTTACCTACGTCCAGCGCGGTGCGTTGCTGGGGCGGCCCGTCCTGGCGGCGTCGATGACCCAAGCGCAATTGCGGGCAGCGTGACGCCATGCGTGTAGCAATCGCACTCTGCCTTCTCATGCCCGTGGCCGTGCATGCCGCGCCGCTTGCGCTGACGGGAGACGAGGCAGCATGCCAAGTAGCGATCCAAGGGGTCGAGCGCACCGCTCGGTTGCCGCCCGCGCTGTTGTCCGCCATCGCCCGCACTGAAAGCGGGCGCGTGCTGCCGAGCGGGCGACTGGTTGCCTGGCCCTGGACCATCAACGTCGCCGGCACCGGCCATTACTATGATAGTGCGGAAGCAGCGGCTGCCGCAGTGGAGACGTTCCGCTCTTCCGGAATACTGTCCATCGATGTCGGATGCATGCAGGTCAACCTGATGCACCATCCCGACGCGTTCGCCTCGTTGCAGCAAGCGTTCGATCCCGCCGTCAACGTACGCTATGCCGCGCAGTTCTTGGGCCGGCTGCAGGCGGAGTTTGGGACCTGGCCCGCCGCTGTGGGCGCCTATCACTCCCGCACGCCTGACCTGGCTGACGAATATGGGCGCCGCGTCATGCAGGCCTGGCCGATGGCGGCTGCTTATGGCGGGATGGCTAGCGTGCGAACCGCAGCAATACCCTCACCGCCGACGGTTGACCCGTATGGGATATACACCCCCGAGTTCGCCCGGCGCGTGGCCGCAGACACTGCCGCCCGCAATGCCCGGGAGAAGCTGCATCCGCTCGCTGTGGCTCCACGACCGGCAGGCATGCTCGCCCAGCGCTTCCCGTCGCAGTTGCGCGTGCCAGGTGGCCGGGCCCCCGCGATGCGGTTTGCTCAGGCAGAGGTCGCGGCTCCGGTTCTGCGGCGGCAACGACTCCAATCGCCTAGGCCGTTGTAGCCTGCCGGCTGAGTTTCAACCGAACCACGATCGGCATGCCGGAAATCTCCGATCCAGTTCCAGGTAACGCAGTGGACTAACAGGACAAGGCGGCCGGATGCCGCCGGCCGGCAGCATCCAATGGTCCCGCAAGGGGACCGGCGTGTCTTGCTCCGGCAGCCCTATGCGAACTCTTCGACCTTATACCAACCGCCGAAAGTTTAGACCCGTCTAGGATTCCCAAGTTCATTGGGATGTGAGTGCATGTGCCCTGTGTT
>JARWLQ011083074.1:0-16676 GCA_031764275.1 Poicephalus flavifrons | reverse complement strand
TAGAGCGCGTTCCGCAAAGGCGCGGGAGGCTGAAAGAAGTCGGAGGGACCGCTGTTGGTGAAGTACAAATCCATCCAGCCGTCGCGGTCATAGTCCAGCACCGCCACGCCGGGGCCCATCGATTCAGGCAAGTAGCGGCGAGCCGACTTGGCATTGTCGTGCCGCCAGCCGATCCCTGTTTGGGCGGGAGAAAGAGTCACGAACGCCGGGCGCGGCACACCGGCAAACAAGGCCAGGGCGAGAAGGGCCACAAACCGCATGAAACCATTCTCGCCCAGGCCGTACACTCCCGCTACCTAGAACTGGAAGCGGGCAACCACCTGGCCCGAGCGGGCCGGACGGTCAGCGAAGACACCGGCCGCGCTGATACGGCCGAAACCGGAGGTCGGCACCCCGCTCGAACTCTATGAGCGACCGGCAAACGTCTTCACCGCCGGCTTCATCGGCCTAGCCGAGCTGACGGCGCTCATTGAGGACACCGGCATTGAGGGCGGTTGGGTGACGCGGCCCAACGCGGTCTATCACTTCCGGGCCGATGGTGGCGGGGTGCTCTGCTGGTCGATGACCAAGGGCACCGTCTGGTTCCAAGGGCCGGAAGGGGCGAAGGCGGAGCTTGAGGCAGCCTTCGGCGCGGCGCTGGCGGGCAGGACCTGACCCGGTGCCGACCCAGGAAGCAACCACGACGGCCGCGGGGAGCACCGGGGCCGTTCCCAAGGGCGAGCTGCTAGAGCTGCCGCTGGGCCAAATCGCCCTGCTATCGGACTGGCAGGTTCGGCTCGCGATCCACGAGGGAACCGTCAAGTCCTACTACCAGGCATACCGGAACGGGGCTCCGATGCCGCCGCCGCTCGTGGCCCGGCAGGGCGAGGGCTACACGCTTCTCGACGGCTGGCACCGGCTGTACGCCATGCGGGAGGCGGGCATCGGTAGGGCCGTCTGTAGGGTCATCGAGTGCGCCCCCAAGGAGGCCGCTTGGCTTGCCGCCGAAGCGAACCTCCGGCACGGCCTCCGGCTCAAGCCCAAGGAGGTCCGCAAGGCGTTCCGGGCCTACATCAAGGCGCGACGGTACAAGAACCCGGACGGCGGCTATCGGAGCTACAGGGACATGGCGGCGGACCTCGGCGGCGGGGTGGCCTACACGACGGTGCGGAACTGGATGATCAGGGACCACCCCTCGATAGCGAGGCGGATAGGGCAGGACTACGAGCTGCACGGCCCGGGCGGGCTGCCCGAGAACCGGGCGGAGGCGTTGCGCGTGACTGAGGCCGCCCAGGAGCACGTCCGGCGGGCGGTCGCCCTCTACCAGACGCTCAGCCATGACCTAGCCCGGGAGGATGCCGCCAAGTTCCTCGAATGGGCGCTGGCCCGGGTGCGAGACGGGCGGGAGGTAGAGGAGCCTAGCGACTACTGAGGCGGGTCACGGGGGAGCGCGGTGCGGCCACTCGGGAGGAACCGGGGTGGGCAACCTGGACGCGCTCCCCTCCCCTCTTCTAGGCGGCCTCGCGCCTTGCACCCCGGGCGTCACAGCGGCTTCCCACCGGGCAGGACCGGGCGAGGGTCACGGGCGGGCCACCCACGTCCCCCGATTGTTTTACGCTTCGCCGCCTCCTTGATGCATCCCGGGATGGACCGGGCCGCCGGCCTGCCGTCAACTCGGGAGGGACCGAAGTGGAAACTCCGGTTTCCGCTTCCGCCAGCGCCCCGCTTGCTCGCGACAGCCCCGCTGGGTGGTGCAAGTCTGCGGTCGCATCCCCGCGTGTCAACTCGGGTGGGACGTGGCAAGGCAAGCTCCGCTGCGCGGTGGTGGTGCTCCCTCCCGGGGACAACCGGGGTGGTACGGCCGGTGAAGCCCGGGGCCTCAAGCGGCACGCCCCAGCACTGCCCCGGAGGACGGCCCGGGGTGCATCCAAAGTCCGGCCCCGGGGGCAGCCCGGGAGGAACGAAGCTCCCTTCCCCATGCCGCTGCGTAGCTCGTGTGAGCACTCGCGGCTCCCGCTTGGGTGTTCCCGGGAAGCTTACCGCTAGCCCTCAGCGACAGCCCTGCTGTGAGCCGACTTCGGCGAGCCTCAGAGCAGTGCGAGCTTCGTGGGAGGCCGGAGGGGGGGCATTTGGCACGCCCAAGGGCTACCCGGGTGGAACACGCAAAGGCTACACGGGGAGCGACCCGGGAGGGTACCAGAGGGTGCTACCTTGGGTGTTCAAAATGAACACCTATAGGCAACGCAGGGGGTCTGACGGCGTGCCGGATCAGGCACTTGGGCTGTCGAGGTGGGAGCCCGGGTTGGCTACGCGGGTCTGCCCCTGGCGCGCTGGCCGGCTAAAGCATGGGCGAGCGGGCGAGCGGAAACTGCGGTTTCCACTTCAGGGCAGCCCGAGGGTTCACCAGGGTTGCCCGCGAACCTCTGGGCAGCCCGCTCGACGCGGCGTTGCGCCTTCCCCCCGTGGCCCGGTCGGTTCATAGAGTGACGGGCGCGCACACGGCGGAACCGGGTCGAGGGCCTACCCAGGTGTCGGCTTCTCCCCCACCCGTAATCGGCTCCCGGCGAGGTAAGGCTTTCATGGCAGGCGGACGACGGCTCGCGGCTTCCCTGGCGGGCGTGTTGCTGGCCTCTACCGGGATGGCGCGGCGCTGGCGGCGGACATCCCTGCCACCAGGGCCACCAAGGCGACGCTCAAGGTGGGCAACACGGACAAGGAAGGCACTTGGGAGACGGCCAAGGACAGCGACTGGTACAAGGTCGAGCTGCGGGCGGGCGAGGCGTACTTCCCCGTCGCGAGCGTCACCCAAGCCTACGGTCGGCAGTTTGAGGTCGCGTTGCGGGATGCCGCGGGGGTCAAGCTGGTGTCGGGGTTCGGCGGCGAGGATAGCGAGGACACTTGGTTCGTCGCTGGGAAGGAGTACGTCGCCAGCCGTACAGGCACCTACTACGTCGAGGTGCGGCTGACGCAGGCCCCCTCGCCTTTCCGCTCTGCCAAGTACCGCGTCGGCGTCCGGCCTGACTGCGCCGCCTCAGTCCGCACGACATGCCAACTCAAGTCAGGAGTTGCCCAAGCTCGGGCGCTGCCCAACGCGAACGATCTTGACTACTACCGCTTCACAGCCGCTCCGGGCCAGAGCTACAGCGTTGCGATGGAAAGCTCGTTCATCCTCCCGCATGTTATCATCACGGACGAAGCTGGAAACGAGGTAGCGGACGGTGAGCAAGGCGCTGAGTTCCCGCCCAGGAGCAGCCGCATAAGCCGCTTCGTCCCCCGGGCAGCAGGCTCCTACTATGTGGTGGCCTTCAACGATCACGAGACCATCGGCGGGAAGTACATGATCGTTCTCAGGCAACCCTGACTGGGAACACGTCACAAGGCGTGGGCATCGAACGCGCCTTCTCCGGTCGCCACTTGAGCAGCCGCGTGTGCTTCAACCGGAACCCGGGGTTTCCGCTTAGGGACGGCCCGAGGGTCCACCAAAGTTCCTCACAGGTTCCCGGGCAGGCCACTCGACGCGGCTAGGCTCGTTACCCCCGTGCCCCCGGGCAGTTCCCGAGGTGGCCCGCGAGGGTGGGCCTATGATCGCCCGCGCCTCAGCTTGCGCCACTCCGAAGGCACCACGAACGTCCCCGCCCACAGGCCCCGCTTGGCGGTCTTCGCCTCGCCCTCCGCAGCGGCATAGCGGCCCTTGCTGTATTGGCGGTAGTCCACGGCCCACCCCGCCCGTGCTAGGTCATCCCCTAGGTCCCTGCCACCAGCCTGACAGCGGGCCACGACGCGGCGGTAGCGGTCAACGTCCACCCGGTCGCACCGTACCTCCCGGCCCTCGATAAGGGACGCCAGGAAGGCCCTGGCTTCCTCGCCGCAGCGGTAGGTGCCGCCACTCCCTCGCAAGCTCGCGGGCCGCTCACAGGTCTGCTTGCGCTCGGGCGCGTCCACGCCCCACAGCCGCACCGACAGGCCGGCGAGCTTCAGCCCGTCCCCGTCGGTCACTGTGGCGGAACCCGAGAGGACCGCGGGAGGCTCCCCGCCCCGCTTGCCCGCGACAGCCCCGTTAAGCGGTGCAAGCTCGCGGCCGGCGGGCGCTTCCCGGGCGGCACCCTTGGCCCGCTCCCCGGCGCTCCCGGGAGGATCACAGGCGGCCGTCATCATTAGGAGCAAAGCGGCACCCGAGTAGCGCCAGCGCCGCGCCCGGCGGACAGCGAAGGCCAGCCCCGGGCCGCACCCGTGGGGCTCCCGAGGGGTCAACAGGGGCCGGTCTCGCAAGGCCGGCCGTCCCCGTCCCGGTCGAGCTTGGTAAACCCACACTCGCTCAGGAAGGCGCGGGCCTCGGCGCAGCTCGCGATGGCCTTACAGGTGGGCCGACGTTTGCAGTCCACTGTCGCCCCTTCGTCCACGGGAGCAGCCTGGGATGCCGCCCCCTTCGCCTTCCGCGGTCCCGCCTCGGCAACCGTGAGGACCCCGGATATCTCCATTACCTCGGGCGGCTGCGGAAATGCCACTAAACCGTGCGCCATCTCTGGGGGCCACAAGCCGGCACTCAGGGCGAGCAATGCAGCACCCCATGAAACGCCTCGGATCACCCACGCGAGGATCACGGGTCGCGCTTGGGACCTCATAGGAGCATTGCCCAACCTGCCCTCTAACCGGAAACTGTGGTTTCCACTTCGGGCCAACCCGAGGGTTCACCAAAGTTCTACACAAATCTGTGGGCAGGCAACTCGATGTGGCCTTACGCTTTCCCCCCATGCCTCCCCAGCTTTTCGACATGGGCGGCGCAACTCGCGCGACAACCTTGCTGTGAGCCGACTTCGGCGAGCCTCAGAGCGGTGCGGGCCTCTCGGGTGCATCCCGGGTCGCACCTATCGGCGTGACCTCCGCCAGATCGCCAGCGCCACGATGGCGAACACGAGCAAACCGGTGTCCACCTCTAGCCGCTGCGTCGGGGCCAGGAGTGGGATCAGCTTGGCGAGGTCCATGCGGGGCTCCTACTGGGCGGAACGCTCGCGCAGGAGTGTGGGGACGGTAGGTCCCTACGGGGGCTGGTGGCAAGGATGGTTATAGGGCGAAGCCGGGGCCGTAAGCTGTATGTCTGAGGGCTTGTCCGGGCGCACTGGGGCGTACTCGGGCTCACACGGGCGCACCCGGGAGACGCGCTTGCTGGACCGTGTGTCCGCAGTGTGCCCCCACCCTCACGCGAATGTTACCGCGGGCGGGGTTCCACCGATGCCGCAAGCTGGGTCGAGCACCACGGGAACCCTCAGCCGCCCCCAATGGGCTCCTTGCTGGCGGACCCTCCCGCAACCGCCACCCGGCCCAACCATCAACTAGAACAAAACCGTAACAATTGGCCCCGGCTTAGCCTTTTAGGTCAACAAAAACTTAACTTGAGGAGGTTATGCGCCCCGGCCGCCGCGATCTCGAGCGCGCGCTTGGCGGTCTCCTGACCCTTCACGTCGCGCAGATCCGGGTACGAGTGCTCGGGCTCCGGCGGGGGCGGGTCGGGGACCGGCAGGGGCTGCTGGCCGCGGGCGTGGTTGATCAGCGCCAGCAGGCTGGGCGGGGCGACGATCTCGATCTGGTCCTTCAGCCACGCCGCCTCGGCCCCGCTCGCGGCCGGGCAGACCAGGGCCAGCCCGCGCCCCGCCGCCGCCACCGCGGCGGGCAGCACGCCGGCCACCGCGCGCAAGGACCCGTCGAGCGCCAGCTCGCCCAGCACGAGGTGGCGCTCGACCGCGTCGGCGGGCAGGACGCCCATGACGACGAGCAGGCCCAGCGCCACCGGCAGGTCGAAGTGGCTGCCCTCCTTGGCGAGGTCGGCGGGCGCCAGGTTGACGGTGATCCGCTTGGGCGGGAGCGAGAGGCCCATCGCGGCCAGCGCCGCGCGCACCCGCTCGCGGCTCTCCGCCACCGCCTTGTCGGGCAGGCCCACGATCGCGAAGCCGGGCACGCCGGCGCTGAGCTGGACCTCGACGTCGACCTCGGCCACTTCGAGGCCGAGGAAGGTCACGGTCCGCACCCGCGCGATCGTGAGACTGCTCGCCCCGGCCATGCCGTCCCGCCCCTGTTGGGTCAACCAGCGGCCAAGCCTAGCAGGGCTGGTTGCCCTTGGCAGCAGATAAGCGCGCTAAGGTTGAGAAGGAGGGGCCATGGTGGCAACGGTCGTCGCCACGGGTCTGTCGCGGCGGCGATGATGGCAGCCCAACCTCACTACAAGCGCGATAGCATCGGGGAGGCGCGTCATGCGACGGACGGCGGCACTGCTGTGGTGGCCGGGGGCGTCGGGCTGCTGCTGGCCGGGCAGCCGGCCCGGGCGGCCGGGCTCATGCTCAGCGGCAACGACCAAAAGGCGACCTGAGACGATGCCGGCAAGGTGGTGAACGGCGCTCCCAGCGGTGACGCGGTCTCGGTGATCGACATCGGCACCGACCCGACGAATCCGAGGATCGTCGCCGACCTGCCGCTGACGAATTCGGTGTTCGGGCCGCCCACCAACCTCGCGATCACGCCGGACGGCAGGCTGGTGCTCACCGCCGACAACGGGGCCAGCGGGGTGTCGGACGGAAACGTCGACACGGTCAGCGTCTTCGACATGGAGGCGAGCCCGCCGCGGGTGGTCGACAAGGTCGTGGTGGGCGACGGGCCCGAGGGTTTCGCGATCAGCCCGACGGGCGACCTAGCGGTCGCGGTGACGCTCAGCGGCAGCGGGGGGATCGCGAAGGACGCCTGGTTCCGCAACGACGCGGGCAGCGTGGTGGCGCTAAGGATCGACGGCAAGAAGGTGACGCGCGGCGAGGAGGTCGCGGTCGGCCGGCTGCCGGAAGGCGCCGTGTTCAGCCGGGACGGGGGGCACCTCTACGTCGACAACTTCCTGGACGGCGACGTCTCGATCCTGAAGGTTGACGGCGGCAAGCTCGCGAACACGGGCCGGAGGCTGAAGCTGCCGGGCCGCCCGGCCTCGACGCGGGGGAGCCAGCCGAGATCTCATCGAAGGTCCCACCCTGGCGACCTTCGCCGCCGTCGAGCGTTCTCCCCTGGCATCGACACCGTCAAGCATAGGGTGAGCCGCTCGATGACGGACCGCGTGAGGCTGCTCCAGGTCGGCCTCGGCTTCTGGGGGCTCGACTGGGCGACGGAGGTCCTGCCGGGGGTGCCGGAGGTCGAGTTGGTCGGCTACGTCGATCCGGACCCGGCGGCGCTGGCCCGGATCGCCTCCGTCCTCGGCGTGCCGGCCGGGCGGTGCTTCGCGAGCCTCGACGAGGCGCTGGAGCGGACGCCCTGCGACGCGGTCCTGGCCAGCCTGCCCACGGCCTTCCACGTGCCGGTGGCGAGGGCGGCGCTCCAGGCCGGCCGGCACGTCATCGTCGAGAAGCCGTTCGCGCCGACGCTGGCCGAGGCGGCGGGGCTGGTGCGGCTGGCCCTGGAGCGCGGGCGCGTGCTCATGGTCAGCCAGAACTATCGGTTCTACCCGGCCTCGATCGCGGCCGCCGAGCTGGTCGCCGGCGGGACGCTCGGGCGGGCGTTCCAGGCGAGCGTCGACTTCCGCCGGCACGCGCCGACCGAGGGCTACCGCTACTGGGACATCCCGGACCCGCTGCTCGCCGACATGTCGATCCACCACTTCGACCTGATGCGCATGGTGCTGGGTGCCGAGCCCGTCGAGGCGAGCTGCCGGACCTGGAACCCGCCCGGGAGCCCGTTCCGGGAGGACCCGTGCGGGGCGGCCGCGATCCTGTTCGAGGGCGGGGCGGTGGCCAGCTACCGCGGGAGCTGGCTCAGTCGCGGGCCGGCCACGAACTGGGGCGGCGAGTGGGCGATGGACCTCGAGGAGGGGGCGGTGTCCTGGAGCTGCCGCGGCAGCAAGGCGGAGCGGGCCGCGGCCGAGCGGCTCGCGGTGCGGCGGCCTGACGGCACGGTCGAGCCGCGCGGCCTGACGCTGCCGGACGAGCACGACCGGGCGGGCAGCCTCGCGGCGTTCGCGCGCGCCGTGTCGAGCGGCACCGAGCCGCCGCGGTTCAGCTCAGGTAGGGACAACCTCGGCAGCCTGGCGCTGGTCGAGGCCTGCCGCCTCTCGGCGACGCGGGGCGGCGCGCCGGTACGGCTGGCGGACGTGCTGCCGGCGGGCGGCGGCGGAGGCATGGCATGAGCGACGCTCCCCGGGTCACGGTCTGGAACGAGTACCGGCACGAGCG
Source organism: Poicephalus flavifrons (assembly GCA_031764275.1). Taxonomy (NCBI): domain Eukaryota; kingdom Metazoa; phylum Chordata; class Aves; order Psittaciformes; family Psittacidae; genus Poicephalus; species Poicephalus flavifrons. The sequence goes on along the minus strand of JARWLQ011083074.1, from coordinate 8,502 downwards.
CGAGAGCGAGGAGGTGCGGGCCGTCTACCCCGACGGCATCCACGCGGTCCTCGCCGAGGGCTTGCGCGGGCACGGGCTGGAGGTCCGCACGGCGACGCTGGACGAACCAGAGCACGGGCTCACCGAGGCCGTCCTGGAGGCCACCGACACGCTGGTCTGGTGGGGCCACCGCGCCCACGAGGAGGTCGCGGACGCGATCGTCGAGCGGGTTCACCGTCGGGTCCTCGGCGGGATGGGGCTCGTGGCGCTGCACTCGGCCCACTACTCGAAGATCTTCCGCCGCCTTATGGGCACGACCTGCACCGTCAACTGGCGGGTCGCCGGCGAGCGGGAGCGGATCTGGACGGTAGCACCGGAGCACCCGATCGCGGCCGGCGTCGGCGGGCACATCGAGCTCGAGCGGGAGGAGATGTACGGCGAGGTCTTCGGCATCCCCGCCCCCGACGAGCTCGTGTTCGTGTCCTGGTTCCAGGGCGGCGAGGTGTTCAGGAGCGGCTGCTGCTTCGCCCGCGGGCGGGGCCGGATCTTCTACTTCCGCCCCGGCCACGAGACCTTCCCGACCTACCATGACCCGACGATCCAGCGCGTGATCGCCAACGCGGTCCGCTGGGCGGCGCCGGTCGGCGGCCAGGGCGAGCCGCTCCAGAACCGGCGGGGCGAGCCGCTGGAGCGGCTCGGCTGAGCCCGCGGGATCTCCTCCTCGGGTCCGCCCTGGCGCTGGCGCTGCTGGGCCTTCATGCGGGCGCCTCCCACGCGGCGGACGTGCCCCCGGCCTGCGCCGGCCTGGAGGCGCTGACGCCGACGGTCGACGTCGTGGTCGACACGCCCGAGCGGCCGCGGGTCGTTGAGGCGTCCGAGGCCGAGATCCGCAAGCGGTTGGGTGGCACGGGCGGCCGCCACGGGCAGGGGCGGACGGCCGTGCGCGGCGTGACCTCGATCCAGCTCGCCGGGCGGGCGAGCTACACCCTGAGCCAGGCGGAGCTGCCGGACGGCCGGACCTGCGTCGCCCTGGCCGGCGTCTCGGCCGGGTTCGCGAACGAGGACGTGACCGTGCTCTTCGACCGGCGCTACGCCGAGGGCAGCTGCGAGCGCGAGGCGGTGCTCGCCCACGAGATGGAGCACGTGCGGCTGGGGGACGAGACGCTGCGCGGCTGGGAGGGACGGGCTCGCGACGAGCTGGGCCGGGTCGCCGGCCGCTGGGCCGGGCGGTGGATCGAGGGGGCGGAGGCCCCCAAGGAGCTCGACCGGGAGATCAACGAGGCCGTCGCCAGGCTGGTCGCCCGCATCCAGACGGACGCGAGGACGCGGAACGCCCGGCTCGACATGCCCGAATCCTACCGCAAGGTGCAGCGCCAGTGCCGGAACTGGTGAGCCGGGAGCGCCGCCCGGCCCGTCAGGCGACGGGCGTCAACGCGCCCCGCCCCGCGAACCAGGAGCGAAGGTTGTCCAGCACGCACTCGCCCATGGCCTGCATCGTCTCGCCGGTATTGCTGGCGATGTGCGGGGCGAGGACGACGTTGTCGAGGCCGAGCAGCCCCTCGGGCACCCGGGGCTCGTCCGCGAACACGTCGAGGCCGGCGGCGCCCAGCCGGCCCGAGGCCAGGCAGTCGACCAGGGCCGGCTCGTCCACCAGCCAGCCGCGGGCGACGTTGACGAACACGCCGTCCGGCCCGAGCGCTTCCAGGATCTCGCGGGTGACGATCGGCCGGCCGTCGGAGCCGCCCGCGGCGCTGAGGAACAGGATGTCGCTCTCGCGGGCGAGCTCGACGGCGCTCGGGAAGGCCGCGTGGGGGACGCCCGCCTTGGGCAGCGGGTCGAAGTAGCCGGTCCGCATCCCGAAGCCCTCGAGACGCCGGGCGAGCGCCACCCAGATCCGGCCGTAGCCTAGGATGCCGGCCCGCTTGCCCGAGAACTTCCGCCCCGTCGGCATCCGGCCCCGGAGCCAGGCCCCGGAACGCACGTAGCGGTCGGCCTCGGCGAGCCGGCGGCAGGCCGCCATCCCGAGCAGCACGGCGAGGTCCGCCACGTCGTCGAACAGCACCGGTGCGGTGGTCACGACGACCCCGCGCGCCTTGGCGAGGGCCAGGTCGGTCGTCTCCAGCCCGACGCCGTTGAGCGCGCAGATCTCGAGCCTGGGCAACGCTTGGATGACCGCCGTCGGCAGGCCCGCCATGCCGTGGCTCACCACGCCCCGCACGCGCTCGGCCAGGGGTGCGAGGGCCGCGGCCTTGTCCGGCGCGTCCCAGAGCTCGTGGAGCACGAACTCCCGCCGGAGCGCGTCCAGCACGAACGGGCGCTGCACGCCGATGGCGGCGATCTCGACGGCCATGGGCCGGCCTCCCCCGATGGTTTGTCCCCGCTTCTAGGAAGGCGGGCGTCGCGGGTCCAGCCCCGCGCCCTCGACCCCAGCGACGAGCGCCCGGAAGGCGGTTTCTCTCTCGCCCCCGACACCCCATATAGACGTCCAGCGCGGCCCTGAAGCCGCCCATCGGAGCCCAAAGATGCCCACCTCCATCCGTAAGCGACGCCGCCTCGGCGCGCTGCTCGTGCTGGCCGCGGCGCTCAGCTTCGCGGCCACCGAGGCCGACGCCCGCGCCGGTCGCGGTGGCGGCGGCGGCTTCGGCAGCCGCGGCAGCCGCACCTTCGACGCCCCGCCGGCGACGAACACGGCGCCGCGCGCGGCCGCCCCGATCGAGCGCTCGGCGGCCCCGCAGCCGGCCCGCCCCGGCGTCGCCCAATCGGGCGTACAGCGGCCTGCCACCGCCGGCGGCTTCTTCGGCCGCAACGGCGGCATGATGGGCGGCCTGCTCGGTGCGGGCCTGTTCGGGATGCTGCTCGGCTACGGCTTTGCCGGCGGCCTGGGCGGCCTCGGCTCGATCCTCGGCCTGCTGCTCCAGGTGGCCCTGGTCGTGTTCCTGGCGCGGCTGGCCTGGCGCTTCTTCCAGAGCCGCCAGCAGCCGGCCGTCGCCGGCGGCGCCCCGCTCCAGCGCGACATGATGGGCGTGGCTACGCCGCCCCGGCAGGGCGGAAACGGCGGCGGCTTGGGTGGTCTGGGCGGACTCGCCGGCGGCTTGGCCGGGGCGCGCCGCGCCAACGCCAAGCCCCGCGACGACATCGGGATCGGCCAGGCCGACCTGAACGAGTTCGACCGCCTGCTGGGCACCGTCCAGGCCGCCTACGGGCGCGAGGACGCGGCGACGCTGCGCGAGGCGGCGACGCCGGAGATGGCGGCCTACTTCGAGCAGGAGTTCGCCGAGAACGCGGCCCGCGGCGTCGTCAACCGGATCGGCGAGGTCCGCCTGCTCCAGGGCGACCTCGCGGAGTCCTGGCGAGAGGCCGGCCGCGACTACGCCACGGTGGCGATGCGCTTCTCGATCGTCGACTGGACGGTCGAGCGCGCGGGCGCCGGCAAGGTGGTCGAGGGCGACCCGCAGCGGCCGACCGAGGCCACCGAAGTGTGGACCTTCGTCCGCCCCAGCGGCGGCCGCTGGCAGCTCTCGGCGATCCAGCAGGCCTGATCCTGCCTCGCGGCAGACAAGCAGTAGCGAGCGGCGCCGGTCTTCGCGGACCGGCGCCGCTCTGCTTTTCAGCGCGACGTCGTGGTGGCGGCGAGGAACTCGACGACCGGCGCCAGGCTCTCGTCCGGCAGCTCCCGCATCGGGGCGTGGCCGGCGCCGCGCACGAAGGCCACCTTGGCGCCGGGGATGTCGCGGGCGAACAGTGCTGCCATGGCCGGAGGCACTATCGGATCCGCGCTGCCCCATAGGACGAGCGTCTGCGCCCGGATGCCGGCCAGCAAGGGCCGCGCGTCGGGCATCGGGCCGCCGCCGGCGCTCCGCAGCATGGCGCTGAACGCGTCGCGGTTGCCGGCGCGGCGGAACATCTCCCACTCCTGCCGGGCCTCCTCCGGCCTGAGCCGCGACGGGTCGCCGTAGGTCGCCCGCACCCGCCGCGCGAACTCCCGCTCGGGCGTCATGCGGGCGAGGAACGGGCCGAGGCCCGGCTGGGCCAGGAGGCGGAACACCAAGGGGAGCCTGCCCCCGCCGCTGCCACCGCCCTCGCCGGCTCCCGGCGGCGGATATCCCACGGGGGCCACCAGCACGAGCCTGTCCACCCGCTCCGGGTGCCGGGCCGCCATCTGCCACGCCACGGCGCCACCGAGCGAGCTGCCGACGATGTCGGCGCGCTCCACGCCCAGCCGGTCGAGCAGCCTGACAACGATCGCCGCCGTCTGCGGCCAAGCGTAACGACCTTGCGGATCGGGGCCGGTCAGCCCGTGGCCCGGCAGGTCGAGCCGGATCACGCGGCGGTGCCCCTGGAGCCGCTCGGCCCAGGCGTCCCAGAGGAACAGGCTCGTCGCCAGCCCGTGCAGCAGCACGACCGGCGGCCCCTCGCCCTCGTCGCGGTAATGGATACGGAGCCCGTCGACCTCGACGAAGCGCGAGGCGGTGCCGTCGCCGGCGTAAGCGCGCTCCAGCCCGGCGGGCGGGAGGTCGGGCGTGTAGAACCAGCCGCCGACGCCGAGCACGGCCGCGAGCGGGACGGCCAGGAGCAAGGCGGCCAGCGTGCTCAAGCGTGAGGGGCTTTCAGGGCCGCGTCGCTCACACAATGCTCTCGCGGCCGGGCCCGTGCCGGACGCCGGATGAGCATGTGCCTAGTAAGTGTCTGAAAGGCATGGTGGGCGCAGTAGGGCTCGAACCTACGACCCGCTGATTAAGAGTCAGCTGCTCTACCAACTGAGCTATGCGCCCGCGGGGAGGCGCTGATGTAGGGGCGGGGCGGCAGGGCGTCAACCCGGGTCGGGGGCTTGCGCGGGGTCGGGGGCTTGCGCGGGGGCGCGGCCGGGCATAGAACCGGCGGTGCGACGCGGGTGTAGTTCAATGGTAGAACGGCAGCTTCCCAAGCTGCATACGGGAGTTCGATTCTCCTCACCCGCTCCATCCTCCGAACCTTCGTTCCCTTGACCATAGGCGCGCCTTGCCGGACCGGCGAGGGTCGGGCAGATATCCCGCAGGCCGGCGCGGCGGCGGACCGCGCCCTCGGCCCCGGCTCGGAGGGTGGTGGTTGCGCGCATGCTGGGTGGCGGGCCTCGCGCTCGCGGTGCTGGTCGGCGGGGTGTCGGCCGGTTCGGCGGCCGAGGAGAAGGTCGTCCGCGTCTACAACTGGTCGGACTACATCGACCCGGCGATCCTGGAGGAGTTCACCAAGGCGACCGGGATCGAGGTCGTCTACGACGTCTACGACGGCAACGAGATCCTGGAAGCCAAGCTGCTGGCCGGCAACTCGGGCTACGACGTGGTGGTACCCACCGGCTACTTCATGGCCCGGCAGATCCAGGCCGGCATCTTCCGCGAGCTGGACAAGGCGAAGCTGCCGAGCCTGGCCGGCCTCGATCCCTCGCTGATGGGGCAGGTCGCGAAGTACGACCCGGGCAACCAGCACGGCGTCGTCTACATGTGGGGCACCACCGGCATCGGCTACAACGTCGACAAGGTGAAGGAGCGCGTGCCCGACGTGCCGGCCGACTCCTGGCGGCTGGTCTTCGACCCCGAGGTCGCCAAGAAGCTGGCCGACTGCGGGATCATGATGCTGGACACGCCAGACGACATCATCACCTCCGCGCTCAAGTACATCGGCGAGGATCCGACCAGCAAGGATCCGAAGGTGATCGAGAAAGGGGCGGCGGTCCTGGAGAAGGTCCGGCCCTACATCCGCAAGTTTCACAGCTCCGAGAACATCAACGCGCTCGCCAACGGCGACATCTGCGTCTCGGTGATGTACTCGGGCGACGCCGGCATCGCCCGCACCCGGGCCGAGGAGGCCAACAACGGGGTGAAGCTCGACTACGCGATTCCTCAGGAGGGCGCCCTGCTCTGGTTCGACCTGATGGCGATCCCGAAGGACGCGCCGCACCCCGAGAACGCCCACGCCTTCATCGACTACGTCCTCAAGCCCGAGGTCATCGCCAAGGCCTCGAACTTCGTGACCTACCCGAACGCCGTCCCGGCCTCGCTGCCGCTGATCGAGGAGGCGGTGAAGGGCGACGCGAACCTGTTCCCGCCCGAGGACGTGCGCGCGAAGCTGTTCGTGATCACCCCCTACGACCAGCGGCTCCAGCGCACCGTCACGCGCATGTGGACCCGCATCACCACCGGCGGCTGAGCCGGCGGCGTGGCGGTGCCGGCCGACTCGGCGGCGCGGGCGGGAGGCGGAGGAGGAGAGGCGGCGCCGCCGCCGCCAACTCCGGCGCCTCCCCGGCCCCGCGCCGACCAGCGCTCGCGTGTCGAGCCCTGGCAGGACCCGAACGCGGCGCCGTTCATCAGGATCGCGAACGTCACCAAGCGGTTCGGCCCGGTCTACGCTGTCGACAACGTCAGCCTCGACATCTACCGGGGCGAGTTCTTCGCCCTGCTCGGCCCCTCGGGGTGCGGCAAGACCACCCTGCTGCGGATGCTCGCCGGCTTCGAGGCGCCGACGCAGGGGCGGATCCTGATCGACGGCCAGGACGTGGCCGCGGTGCCGCCGTGGCGCCGGCCGGTGAACATGATGTTCCAGTCCTACGCCTTGTTCCCGCACATGACGGTGGCGCAGAACATCGCCTTCGGCCTGCGGCAGGACCGGCTGGCCCGGGCCGACATCGCCGACCGGGTGGCCGAGGTGGTGCGGCTGGTGCAGCTCGGCGGCATGGAGACCCGCAGGCCGGACCAGCTCTCGGGCGGGCAGCGGCAGCGGGTGGCGCTGGCCCGCGCCATCGTCAAGCGGCCGAAGGTGCTCCTCCTCGACGAGCCCCTGGGGGCCCTGGACAAGAAGCTCAGGGAGCGGACCCAGTTCGAGCTGGTCAACATCCAGGAGAGGCTCGGCATCACCTTCGTCATCGTCACCCACGACCAGGAGGAGGCGATGACGGTGAGCACCCGCATGGCGGTGATGAGCGAGGGGCAGGTGGCCCAGCTTGGCACGCCCGGCGAGGTCTACGAGTACCCGGCGACCCGCTTCATCGCCGACTTCATCGGCGACGTGAACCTGCTCGAGGCCCGGGTGGTCGAGGCGGGGCGGGATTCCGTCCGCGCCCACGCGGCCGAGGCCGGGTGCGACATCCAGGCCGACCGGGCCGCCGCCGGCGTGGTGCCGGGCCAGGCGGTCTGGGTCGCCATCCGGCCCGAGAAGCTCGCCGTGTCCAAGGAGCCGCCCGCCGCCGACGCGGACTCGGCCAACCGCGTGGCGGGCGTGGTCTGGGACATCGGCTACCTGGGCGACGTCTCGATCTACCACGTCCGCACCGACGGCGGGGCGGTGCTCCGGGCGACGCAGGCGAACCGGCGGCGGCTGGTCGAGCGGCCGATCACCTGGGAGGACCGGGTCTGGCTGTCCTGGGCGCCCGACGCCAGCGTGGTGCTCAAGGCGTGAACGGCGCCGCGGCTGCGGCCGCCGCGGCCTGGCGGGGGCTCCGGCCCGGCAGGCTCCTGCTGGTCGGCCTGCCGTTCGCCTGGCTGCTGCTGTTCTTCCTGATCCCGTTCGCGATCGTGCTGAAGCTCAGCGTCTCCGAGGCCGCCCTGGCCCAGCCGCCCTACCTGCCGCTGGCCGAGTGGATCGAGGAGGCGGGCACCGTCTATCTCCAGCTCAGGCTGAACCTGTCCAACTTCCTGCTCATCCTCCAGGACGACCTCTACGTCCGCTCCTACCTGAGCTCGATCCGGATCGCGGCGGTCTCGACCCTGCTCACCCTGTCCGCCATGTTCCGCCCACCGAACATCGGCATTCTCGTCGCCTGGGCGGTTGCCGACCGACACCTGCAGCCGCACTTCCGGGTGGGATGCCGCGAACGCGGTCACCACGGGCGCAAGGAGCGCCCCGGGAGGTGCCTCGGCAAAGGGGATAGGCTCGTCGAGTGGACCGCCACACCCCGCCCCCCGTGGCTCGACCCTACGATACCCCTCCCCCAGACCCTGAGAGTACGGGAGGTGCATTTCCAGGTGACCCGGCCTGGCTTCCGGACCAAGACCATCATCTTGGCCACGACCTTATTAGATGCTACCTGCTATCCGCGTGAGGCGCTGGCTGCGCTTTACTTGCAACGCTGGGACATGGAACTCTGGCTGCGCCATATCAAGACGACCCTCGGCATGGAGATGCTGCGGACCAAAACGCCCACCCGCGTCGAGGCCGAGCTGGCGATGTTCCTGGTGGGCTATAACCTCATCCGCACGGTGATGCTCGATGCGGCCCACGAAGCCCAGGTGCCCCTGCCACGGGTGAGTTTCACCTCGGCTCTGGTACGGGTGCGTCTGTGGTGTGCGCGCTTGAGCCACACCACAGCGGTCGGTATCTGGCTGGGCGGCTATGTCCGTCTGTTGGACGACTTGGCCAGGGACCTCAATCCCGACCGTCCTGGACGAGTGGAACCGCGTGTCGTCAAACGGCGTCCCAAACCCTTTCCGTGGTTGCAACAGCCTCGACGGGTATTGCGTGAAGCACTCCTACAAGCTTAAATCAGTGGCATTC
>JARWLQ011069253.1:0-17040 GCA_031764275.1 Poicephalus flavifrons | reverse complement strand
GCCATCAGCCCCGAGGCGGCCTCGGCCGGGCTGGCGCCGGCCGCGGCGAGGCCGCGCAGCACCACGGCGAAGGTGGAAGCGAAGCCCACAAAGGCGGCGAGGAGGCCGGCGAAGACGGTCTGCGGCGGCAGGAAGGAGGAGCGCATGGCGGCAGAGGTCCCGCATTGCCGCTGGTCTGGCAAGGCGCAGGGCGGGCCGATGCAGGCTGACCTTTTGCCGGATCATCCGCAATGCCACCTTGGTCCGGCACGTCTACATGGTGGTCAGCGCCTAACCTTTCCGCCGCGGCAGGAAGTGCCTACCGAGTCGCCGGCTGTTCCCCGGCGGTTTTCGTGTGTCGGCTGCACAGCATGAGGGATGGGTCTGGGTCTATGAAAGGCTGGAAGGCGAGGGCAGCATGGCGCGACGCGGCAACGGCACCGGGCATGGTTGGGCAAAGGGCACCGGCTAGGGTGGCCCAGCCCGCGGCCCCGGCAGCAGGGCGGAAGGCGGCGCCGTTCACCATCGGCACCCAATTTGCATCGTCACTCGTTCTAAGCTACCGGCCCGAGCCACTCGCATTGGCGATCTGCTCGCTCCGCCGAAGCATGTAGATCGAAAGCACCAGGATCAGGATCAGGCCACCGAGCACGGCCAACTCCAGCATGTGGGCGTTCAGCATCGCTTGGGAGTCTGACGTCCACTTGCCCGGCCCCGACACCTGCGTCGACTCAAGCGTGATCACCAGAACGCGCCGGATCGAGGCGATCAGGCCGACAATCAGGAATGGCTGGGCAACCAGCGTGCCGGACCGGAACGAAACGCGGACCGTGTGCAGGATCTCGACGATCATGAGCGCGAACAGCAGACGGTCCATGGTCGCGACCAGCAGGTCCGCGTTGCCATACTCCCGCGCGGCGTTCCAGAGCGCTTCCCCCGCGCTGCCGATGCCCAGCAGTGATGCCAGCACCAGGATCAGCCCTAATGATGCATAGACGAAGCTTTCGGCTTTCAGGAAGGAGCGGCTGACGAACGCGCCTGCGGACGTCATCTCGTGCTCCGCTCGATCAGCTTCTTCCATGAGCCTCCTAATCAAACTGATATCTGTTTCAGCAGTCGTCACATTGACCGGATGCTTGCGAAAATTACCATAGCAACTCGCCCTTGCGGTAGCCCGCACGCCGCGCCTCGATGCATGGATTACCTGACGTCGCATCGTTCGGCTCCGGCGATACCTGGGCAACCAGGCCGGCCTGCACATAGCCGACAACACCTTCGAACAGCATCTGGCACCAGTCCTTTCCCGGTGCCATGACGGCGCGTGCCATGGCCATTGATCCATCCGCTCTGGACGACGCCGATCTCGAACACGAATTATGCCTGCACGTCGCATGCATTCCAGCAGAAAGACAAAAAGACTAAGCGCAGGAAGCTGCAAGCGTCTGCAAGGAAGCGCAAGGGCAAGCATATCTGCAAATCCTGATCGGACAGGGCACTGCATAGAATAGACAAACTCTGCATTCCCTTGCAGGTTGCACTGTTCTCGACTACATTCCAGTCGTGACTTGATCTTGACCGGGTAGGGCTGTGCCGTGCCGTTTGAAGTTCTGACCAAAGACGAAGCTGCCAAGCGCGCCTGCATCTCGCGGCGTCACCTCGACTACCAGATTGCAGCCGGCGTGGGGCCTGCCATCACGCGCATCGGCGGCGCCGTTCGCATCCGCGATGACGAGTTGCAGGCGTGGTTGATCCGGTGCACCGCGCCGCCTCCCCCGCATTCGGCCGCCGTCCCGTGAGCGGCAGCCTCGGCGGCAGCAGCACCATGGTCGGCGCGGCCCGCTGATGGCTGACCGCTTTCTCCTGGCCAGCCCCTTGCTCATGAAGGATCGCTGACCATGCCGGACACGTTCAAGGCTGGATCGTCCTCCCGCGCCCAGTCCAGCGACATGCACGCTGGACTGGGCGCTGCAGATCCGGTTGCGCACCTTGCCGCAAGCCTGGTCGCGGGCGGCAAGGGCCTCGAAGAAAACGAGACCATCGTCGGGCACTTCCCGCCAGGTGCTACTTACCGGCTGATTGTTGACGAGACCGGCGTCCACGTCGTGCGCCGGGAGCCGGATACGAAGACGGTCGACGCCGGCCCGCGGTCCCTAGCGTCCATCCAGGCAGCCAACAGGCGGTTCTGGGATAGGCCCAGCGGGCGCAAATGATCGCGCCTCCTCCATCTCCCCCACATCCCGCCCAGCCCGCGTCCAATGCGCTGCTGATGGCGCATCCCTTGATGCATTCACCTGGTCCGTTGCCTCCCCGCCACACGATGACTTCGGGGGTTCCGTCTCCGATCTCCCATGCGGTGCAGTCGCCGATGCCGCCGCGCATGGTCCAGCAGCCGCACGGTGCGCCCGTGCCGGCGCCAGGCGGATTGCCGGGCCTGATCGTGCGTGTCGGGCCGGCAGGCGGCGATGCGGCGCAGGCGCACTTGGCCGCCGGGCATCATCCAGACGATCTGATCGAGGCGGCGGCCAATTCGCTGGCGATGGCGGCGATGGTCAACGGCCGGCTCGATCCGGCCCGATATCAAGCCTGGGTCAACGCGCGCGTCCAGTTCCTGACGCACATCCCGGGCGCGGCCGAGCTGTTCGGCACCGTCGCGGCGGCCCAGCACACGCTGCAGGCCGTCACAGCGCGATCCGGCGTTGCCGGTGGCCAGGCTCCGCAGCCGGCCTCAGCGCCACCCGCCGTGCCGTTCGCCGTGCAGCACGGCGACCTCTCCCCCGTCGCTCCCGCGGCGTCCTTCGCTCCTCGTTCCAACCCCCTCATATCGCGGTGACGCTATGACCTATATCCCGACCAAGCCCGTTACCGTCTCGACCTCGACCCCGATGGCTACAGTGCTGAACGATGCCGACCTGTTCCCTCTTACGCAAAGCGGCGTGCAGAAGAACTCCCGCCTGGATACGCTCAAAGCGTATGTGGCCGGCAGTTCGACGGGCAGTACCGGGTCCACCTCGACGGGGAGCACCGGGGGCAGCACGGGATCGAGCGGCACCACCACGGGCAGCTCGACGGGCAGCACCGGCACTGCGGGTTCCACGTCCGGCGGTTCGACCGGTTCCCCCGGCGGCACGACGTTGAACCCGACCAACACAAGCAACAGCAGCCCCGTCGCGCGGAACGCCGCCACGACGGCTGCGCCAGTCACCCTGCTCGCGCTCAACACCCAGACTGCGCCTGCCGTGAGCGCGGGCACATCCGGCGAAAGCCCGGATGGCACTCTTCTGACCAGCACGAGCGGTTCGATCACGACCAGCGACGGCAAGACGATCACCCTGCAGAACTCGGGCAGCGGGCTGGAGGTCTATCAAAACGGCGTCAACATGCACATGGTCGAGGGCGGCTATGGGTTCTATCCGTTCCCGGCCACGCAACTCAAGTGGAAGGATCACGCCCTGCTGATCCGCAGCCCGCAGAACGGCTACGACGACTGGTATGCCTGCTATGGCCCGGACAGCAACGGCAACTGGAACACCTGCTACATCATCGGCGAGGATTGGACGCTCACCGATACTTTCGTGTCGCCGGCCGCGCCGACCGGCACGCAGCCGTATCCCTTTGGCGTCCACATCGGCAACCCTGACGGGGGGCGCTACAACGCCTACGAAGATGCCTGCACGGGCTTGCTGGGGCCGCTCCAGTTCTACGATGGCTTCAACGTGTTCAACCAGGAGTGGAACACATGGGCGTCGGCGGCAGGCGGCATCGTCGGCACCATCAAGGGCAACTCTCGTTCTGCCAATCTGGTCCCGCTGGTCGGGATTAAGATGGCGCGGAACTACTACGGTTATGGCAGTGAACCGGAAGCCCTCGAAGGCGAGACGCTGAACAGCGGCAATTACGGCAGCAATACCGTGTGCAGCTTGATCTTCGACAACCACGTCAACTCCAGCGGGAACTCTAAGCCAAACCATTGGCAAATGGACAACACGTTTTCGTCTGGCCGGTTCGGCGTCGCATACTACAGCGAGGACACCGGCAATTATACGCAGGTGGCAGGGACCGACAGCCCTGGCGTGAGCCAGATCGTCTACACTAACCATCAGGTGCATTACCAAGACATGAGCGGGAACTGGCACGGGCCGTGGAACGGGACGAGCTTCCCATCCGAGAGTAACCCGCTGCCCAGCACCTACACCGCCGTGGCGTCCTACCGGAACGCCAACAACCGCGAGTTTGTGGATATCGCGAGCGGCGCGCACGACGCGGACATCACCGGGGTGGCCGACGCTTGGCATGGCTCGTTCCCGGTCGTTTACTGGCGCATCGCCTACGAGTTCAACGGCGGCTTCATGCCGGACTATTTCGGGGATGGCGGCACGGATACCGTCACTCTGCCGCGGTGGATCGCCGCGTTCCAGCACATGGCGACCTTGATCCGCGCCAGCGCCACGAAGAAGGGCGTCACCTGCTACATCATCTGGAATCCCAACGTGTGCCAGTACAGCACACTTCTGGTAACGGATGCGTGGCCTGGGGACAGCTATGTCGATGTGATCGGCCTGGATCGCTACTCGCCGGTTTACAACAACAACACCTCCTCGGCGAACCTTTACGACTGGTCGAAGGATGACGGCAAATCAACCAACCCAGATAATCCCACCTGGATGGCGGTTCCTGAGAACCGCATCGTTTACTGGGATTGCGGCGGCGTTGATCAGTACGCCAAAGGCAGCGACGGCCTTGGCAGCCCCAATCAGTTCGGGATGCAGCGGGCGTTGGTCTTTGCGAAGTCGAAGAACAGGCCGATCATGATGTGCGAGACTGGCGCCGGAAACACGCACAAGCCGGAGTACGACAACAACGGCAACCGCGACCCTGCGCGCGGCCCGGTTGATGACCCAGTGTTCCCCCTTTGGCTGCGCTCCCGTTTGGATCAAGCCGTCAACATGGGCATCCCCGTGATTGGGTTGGTGATCTGGTCCACCAACGAGAGCGATGGCGGCTGGGGCTACATGGACGCCGAACGGCGGCGGCAGCGGCAGTCGTGGTCCGCCGCGTTCGGCGGCACGACGGCAGCGTCGCAGCTATCGGTTGGCACCGGGACAAGCAGCAGTTCCACCAGCAGTGGCTCAACGGGATCAACCGGCAGCACGAGCACGCCGACCGTGACCTACGTCTCGCAAGGCGCGTCCTTGCCCACCAGCGGCACGGCCACGCCTTCGGCCAGCGGCAGCACGCTCAGCACGACTACGGGGTCCTTGGTGGACGCTGCGGGCATCGTGTGGACCCTCACCAGCGTGTCGGGGCGCGGCCTGCTCCCGACGCTGGGCAACGTCGTGGATGATCGGAGCACCACCGGTGGGGTCAGCCAGTTGCTCTATTACGGATCGCCTGGGGTCATGTATGCCAATACGCCGGACGGAAAGTTCTACCCGTTCTCGTATGGCAACTACGGTGCCGCTCAGGGCGATCCGCGTCCGGCGGTCAGCGGCCCGGCGACGGCAAAGGTCACAGACACGGTGGGGAATGTGGCGACCATCACGCTCAATGCCGGCTACAAAACCTACTATGGCAGCGGCAACGATACGCCGCTGAGCGTCAACATCTTCTACTATGCCGATACAGGCAACAGCAACACGCCAACGGTGGGCAGCTCGGCCGACGGCCAGGTCGCGTCGATGCTGATCACGCGGAACGGCAACACGACTGTCGCGTCTGGCGGGTTGGCGGGGGTGACGACTTACGCGTAGTGGCCGTCGTGAGCCTTATGCCCAACACAACTTACAATCGAAAGATGTCCCCATGCCTGATAATGATTTTGAGCAGCGCAGGATTTGGCCGAACGAAGCGCAGCCCCGGTGGCCAGTGTTCGCGCCACACCAGCCGCCAGCGTCGTTGTTGGCCACCTCAATCAGTAACGCCGACGCCGTCATGGTCAGTCTGGATGGTGAGGCACCCAAGCCGGTGTCGTTCGATCATTTTGCAGCATTCATGAAAGACAGCCGAACGGACGGCCAGGTTCATATCAGCCAGCCAGACGGCACGGTGAAAACTGCTTCTTTCGCGCTGTTCCGGGCCTTCATCTATGGGCACGACGGGCATTCTGCGGCAAAATCGTAGGCATGCGTGGGGGTAGAGCAGTGCGGTGCTGCGGGCGCTTTTTGGTCTGGGCACCCGCAGCAGGTCGAAGCTAGACTGATTTGATGTACAAGTAACTCGCGCCGCCGGTTTGGCCGAACGACAGTTGCAGGTGCGAGCCGTTGTCAATCCCGGCGAGCGTCAAGCTGGCGGTTGAGCCGTTCGGTTCGATGGCGTGCAGGGTTAGGCCGGTGTGTCCCGCAGCCCCTTCGTTCAGCGCCCAGGCGAACGCCGTCCCCTGCCCAACACCGAACAGGGTCGCGGCGTCGCCGGTTCCGAAGCTCTGGATGGTGTCCCAGATCGCACCAGGCACCGGTCCAGCCGCGCTTGCCGCGGCCGGGATGTTCCGGGCGTCGAGGAAGATCGTGTCGAAACCAGAAGCGCCCGTGATGAAGTTGGACCCGCCGCCGGCATCAACCACGTTTGTTCCTCCCAAGAGCGCGATGGCGTCATTGCCACTGCTGGTCTTGATGAACATGCTGTTTTCGCGGGCGGTGATGTTGAGGCTGTCAGGGGTGATGGGTTCGCAGTCGTATTGCAGCCCTGCGACCGGACCCATGTAGGGATGGGAGTAGTGGTCGTCGAGGTAGGCTTGGGTCGTCGTGTCGTAGATCGTGGCATAGCCGTCGCGAGTGATCGTGGGCGGCGCCGGGGGCTGCGTCGTCGGCGGGTTGGTCACAGCCGGCGTCGTGGGCTGCGTGGCAGGCGGCTGCTGCGGCTGGGTTAGGTTGCCCGTCACAACACTGGCTCCCGCTGGCTGATGCAGCACGCCCTCGGTTATGTAGTACTCGTAGTTCGTGCTGGTGGCCACCGCCGAAAGTTCGATGTTCGCGGTTTTGCCGGCTTCTGGCGAGTTGTCCGTGAAGCCGAAATGGATGACCTGCCCGCTTGCGGCATTGAACGACAACACGCCGCTGGTCAGGTTCCAAGCGGTAACGCCTCCGGCCAGCCCGCTCAAGTCTAGCACGCCATCGTCGAACACCACGTTGCCGTGGAAATCGCTGGTGTCGTCGATCTTGACCGAGGAGGGGGCATTGGGATCGGTGCTGGTCAAGGTGATGGTGTCGGCCGAGTTGATGACGCCGCCGATCTCAACAGAAGCGCCGTCGATGACACTGAAATCGGTGGGATCGGTCGGGGCGTAAATATAAGCGCTGGTGCCGTCGATGGTGCGGACTGGGTTAGCCATGGTCATTTCCTATCGTTGGCTTGTCGTAGCGCCAGAAGCATCTGCCTGGCAGCGTACGATGCGGGTGGCAAGAGGGTTAGATGAAGGATTGGGTGGGGTGTGTGAACCGGGTCACATGCTTGCTTCCTATCTGGGCTGGACAGGTGTAAGCGTCCCCGGTTACATTGTCAATAAGCGGGGACGCTTAACAGAAGATCGAGGAGGAGCTTTGACACACTTTCCGGCCCCGGTTAGTCCGGGGCGCATGGGACGACCAGCGCTGGGCGTGAAAGAGACAAAGGTTCGGCTGTCGGAAGACGCCCGGCGCCGGATCGTGGCGTTGGTTGGGCAAAACCGCATGGCCGAGTTCATCCGTGAGGCGGTGGAAGCCGAGCTGACCCGGCGTGAAAGGGAAGCCAAGCGGGCGCGTCGCGAGCCGGATTAGGGCATCTATGCTGATGAAGATGCAACTGGACTGACAGGCATGAACGCCAAGCGTTTCAGCTCTATGCCGTTCAGTGTTTGCATTTCCATCAGTGCGCCTGCCACGCGCTCGACTGTCTCCCACCGGCCCTGGATTAGGTCATCCGCCTGAGCTTGCCAAAGATTGACCAAGCACTGCGCTTGCCTTGGCGAGCCGCTGGCCCGCAAAGCGAACTCCAGCACCGCCTCCCTGTCAGACCCGCCGTGGTGTCGGCGCACGCTGCGGGGGTCGAACCGACGCTGTGCGGCTTCGCCAGCAAGGGCGATCATTCCGCGGTCATGCTGCGCTTTCATGCGCTTCGGCACGCGGCCGAGCAGGCGAAGATGGCCGGCGCTATCCTTGCCTGCCGCTATGGTCGCGTACCCCACCTGAACGCCGCGCATGATCGCTGCAACTGCATGTCCAGCCTCATGGTGAGCAGTAGTCGCCAAGATTGAACCGATCATGTCGGAGCACTCGGTTCCCGCATTCGCACTCCGGCGCCGCCGCCGTTCTCAGGAATGAACTCGATCCCCACGGCTTCAAGCGCGCGGATCAGGGCGCTTTCGTTAGCTGGAATCAGTTTCACCGGTCCGTTTTCAACCTCCGCGCGCCTGATCGTAGCCACCCCGACCTTTGAGGCGCTGGCAAGATCAACTGCTGTCCAGCCAGCCAGCCCGCGAGCGGCCCTGATCTGCCTTCCTGTCAATTTAGCTATCATCTGATCACAAACCTCTTGTGCATTCTGCTATCGCGTGTTAACTCTCATATCACGCTGAGACACACCGGAGCAAGGCAGATGTCCCTTTATACCCAAAGCTCTCATTCCTCCCGCACCCCACAGCGCCAACTCCCGCTGTTCCAGGCCCCCGGCCGCGTCTTCGGCATGTCGGCAGCGGACCGCCTCGCCACCGCGCTCGAAATCGCGCAGAACGCCCGCAAGGGCCTGTTCGCCACCTATGCGGTGCACTGCGCCAGCCTGGGACGCGCCAACGCCTTGCCAGCGCAATATCGCCCGGCGGCCAAGCGCGACGCCTTCGCCTACATCAACCTGTGCCGCAAGGCCCTGCGCGAGAACGCCCGCCAAATCGCTGCCATGCAGGCCGAGCTGTTGGCACTGACTGTGGCTCCGGGGGTGGCGTGATGAACGCGGCACAGATTGAGGCAATCTCGGCGATGCCCGGGGCGCCTCCTCACGGTCTGATTGTCGGCAGTGAGGTCGCCATCTACTCCAGCTACAGCAACAAGCTGATTGGGATCGGCAAGGTCACTCGCGTTTTGAAGCGCTGGGTTGTGGTCGATTCCTCGTCCTGGCGCACGCCCGTGAAGTTCCGGACCTGCGCGCCGTTGCGTGGCCACCGCATCACGGGCGGCGTGGCTGAATACCTCAACGAATATATCCAAATCCCGTCGCAAGGAGCCGAGTGATGCGCGCGACGCGGAAATCCATCGCTGTCGGCTGGCAGTTGTTCATGGCGATTTACTTGGTGACGCTTACGCTGGAGTGGGCCTTTGGTTGGGCGGGCCTCGGCATCGCCCTTGCGTTCGTCCTGGGGCATCATCTTCGCGACTTCGCCCGGCCCAACTGGGCCATCCTGCGTCGGATTGAGGATTGGTACCTCAGCGACGACGTGCGCGAACAGACAGTGGATGCGGATGATGCGGGGAGGGGCGCGTGAAACTCCCCCGCACCACCCCCTCATGGCCCCGCGTGGCCTGCGTCACAGCCGCCGCCATGGCCGCCTGCTACCCTCTCGGCAAGGTCCTGGCGCTCGTCTGGTTCCACCCGCTCATGTCGTTCGCCGCGCTCCTGATCGTGGCGCTGGCGACGATGCAGCTCCACCCTCGAAGCCGCCGCGTCGCGGGCGTGCCGGTCGAGCAGGATCGCGTCACCGTCGCCTGATCCCATCCGCGTCGGGCGGTCTCCCGGCAAAAGCAAGGCGGACACGGTCTCGAACACCGCGCCCGCCCCAAGCCCTCGAACAAGGAACCCATCCATGTCCGATATTCGCGATACCACAACCTCCAGCGCCGATCAGCCCAAATCGCAGGGTGTAACCACCCGGCGGACGCTTGCCCTCGGCGGCATGGCAGCCGCCGTGGCCGGGTTGGTCGCTGTCCCGTCGATTGAGTTCCCGACGCATGCCAATAGCAACGCCAATGTGGACAGCATAGATTTGGCACTCATCCAGCTATGCGACAGCATCGTTGCAGTTCGTAAGGAAGAAAACCGGCTCCAAGAATTCATGTACGATTTGATCCCAGGCACTCCTGACCATGATCCGACATGGTATCGCATCCGGGCACTGAGCGACCGGGCTTATGTTCTTGCTGAGCAGATCGGTCGGTTGCCGCCTGCTTGCACCGTGGGTGGCGTCCAAGCCCGCGCCGCCGCCGTCCAAGCGATGATGCCGGTGGACCACGGCGATGAGCAGGATGTGCCGATTGATTGGCATCGTGGCATGTTGGACGCGTTGCTCCGCGACGTGATGGGGAGGGCGTGACCATGGCCGCATTTTCCAAGCGGAAGCAGGTCGAGGCCCTGGGCTGGCGGTTCGCCGCTGTCCCATACTTCTGGGAAAAAGGGCGGCTTTGGCATAACTCCGAGACGGGTGCGCAAAGTCCGGCACGCTACGATTACGAGAACCCGGAAGCCTGGATCGCCACGCCTCCGGCTGGATCGCCACTAGCGGAGCGACGGTTTGAGGGCAGGGGCGTCAATGCCGCCGTGCGATGGGCGTGCGACCAAGAAAAGGCCCCGCGCCTGGATGCGGACCTGACGGGCGTTGCCGCGCTGGTGGCGCTGATGGGTGATGCGCGGGCCTCGGGCGTCGTGGCGGATGTGCAAGACGACATGGACTGCCGGAGCCGTCCTGATGCCGAGCTGCTGAGCCTGTGCAGCGATGCGATGGCTGCGGATCGGATTGCAGATCAACTCAGGGACGCCACGCCTGATCCGTGGAAGGAGCGGC
The DNA here is from genome assembly GCA_031764275.1 of Poicephalus flavifrons. Taxonomy (NCBI): domain Eukaryota; kingdom Metazoa; phylum Chordata; class Aves; order Psittaciformes; family Psittacidae; genus Poicephalus; species Poicephalus flavifrons. Next base: position 6,323 of record JARWLQ011069253.1, on the reverse strand, counting down.
CGGCATTCTCTGCATCACTTAAGCGCGTTTCGGACTTGGTGCGGACGCACGAACGTCTCGTGCCGCAGATCGTGGGTATCAATGCCACCACCACGGCTGGCGTCGTCGCCAAGGCGGAAATCGTAGCTGGGCTGTTCCATAATAGCAGCGGAGTGCGAAGCGCTGCGGTGCGGTCGCTGGTTGACGATCTGCTGGCCGTACTCGGGGAGGGGTCTGCGTGAGCAACTACCCCCGACAACTGCTGCGCGAGGTCGGACAAGCCATCGCCGGCACCAAGGCGATGCGCGGGCGGTTCGCGCAGGCGCAGGCGGCGCTGGACGCGGCCGAGGTTTACAAAGGCGCTCACGACCGCGCCGCCTTGGCTGCTGAACGCATGTCCCTGGCTGTCACCGTTGCTACCCGTGAACGGCTGGCGCAGTACGACTTTCAGCAGCAAGCCCTCACGGCATGTCGGAAGATCGCGCGCAAGCACCATCGCGCTCGGCGCCCTGCGGCCAGCGACGCGGCGCTGGAGTGCATCGGGGCGGTGCGGGCGCTGCTGCCGGAGATCGGGGAGTAGCGGCGGCTGCCCGTCAATCAGGGTGACTGACGAAGGGGTCGGACCGCAAGGTCCGGCCCTTTCTTTCAGCCCTCTGCGCTCACCATCTCGTCCAGCGTGACCGGACAAACCAGGGGCACCGGTAAGGGCGGCTGCCCGTCCACGCTGTCCGGCATGGCCCGTCTCGCGTCCGCGTAGATCGACGCGAGGTCGATTTTGCGCCGCATGGAGTTGGTGAAGCGCCGCCGCGCCTGCGCCCGGAACAGGCGAGCCTCGGCCCGCCAGTGCGGGACGTAAGGGAGCAGCGGCCAGGCTTCGCATTTCAGGTCGTGCAGCAGCGCCTGCATCGTCAGGCTTTCGAACGCGAAAAGCTGCTCGTTCCCCACGCTCTCGATTTCCTCGATGATGTTGGCCCAGTCAGGCGCTTCGTTGCCGCCCTCGCCGGCCGCGTGCCGGCGCAGCAGACGGGCCTGGTGCTCGGACCATTCCAGCACGTCCATGTCGTAAAGCTCGCCCATCTCACTATGCTCCTTCTGTCCTCAATGCGCGCTTCTTGTCAGCGCTGATCGGACAGTCACGTGCGACACGGCTAGGCCATGACGGTCGCGCACTGCCGCCGCGATGGCGCGGGACGCCATTCCTTGCGTTCCCATTTCCCTGATGGTTGCCAGCGCTGCCTGCTGGTCCGGGTCTGGCTCAAGTCGGGCGGCACGGCCGGCGCCCATCTTCCGATATCCAAAGGGTGCGGAGCCGCCGAGGTGGCCGCCGGCCTGGCGCTTCGCCGTGCGGCCGTCGGCGACGCGCTCGCGCATCCGGTCGCGTTCGAATTCCGCGACCAGGGCAAGCATTCCGAAGAACATCCTGCTCACGCCGTTCTGCGTGACCGGCTCGCTGCCCATGTCGGCGATAATGAGGTCCACTTTGCGGGCTTTCAACGCCTCCGCTGTGACCAGCGCGTCCGCGGCATTGCGAAATGCCCTGTCGAGCTTGGCCACGATCAGCGTGTCGCCCTTCTCCAGCCTCGCCAGCAGCGGCCCGCCCTCGGGGCGATCCGCAAGGGGCTTGCTGCCCGACACTCCGGCCTCGTCCACGAACGTCTCGACGGTCAGTCCGCCGGCCGTGGCGGCTTGGGTGATCCGCTGCCGTTGGGTTTCCAGGCTGGTGCGATCATCGGACGCCTGTTCAGCCGTGGACACCCGCGTGTACCCCCAAACCGCCATCGCGCACCTCCTCTGTAAAGCCTTGTCTAGGCTATGAGGTTAACATAGCTGGCCGCGTCGTGTAAGGCACGTTTAAGAGCTTAACAGCCCGGGATTGAACAAGACGCGAACAATCAGGGAAAGTGCCTAGATCCCGGCCCCTGGAATCGGCGTCCGGTTGACCAGAGAAGCCGAAAGGTCGCGGAACCCGGCAGCTCCGTCCTTGTCCCACATCTTGGTCAGCCGACGCGCAGCCCACCGGCGGGATGTCGGCAGGTCCCATTACGCGTCGCCCAGCCCCTCGATCATCTCCGCAATGTCGTGTTGATGCTCGCGTGCCGCGGCGTTGAACCAAGCCAGCAGCGGCTCAACGGGATCGTGTGGGTCGGGGACATGCCGGGTCATGACGACAATGCTCCTGACGCACAGCCGGGTCAGCAGCGCGTTGACGGCGCGCGCCGCCGGTGTCGGTTTGTCGAGCACATCGAGCGGGTTCCAGCCGATATAGCCGGCAACCACCCAAGCCGAGCGATGGAAGCCTCGCGGCCAGCGCCAGAAGTTGATCGTGGTCCAGTCCTCGGATGCGCAAGCCCGCCATTCGACCTCGGCAGCCGCCATCATCACGGCGAGATGGGGAGATGCGGCGGCGGTCATGCTGCGATCCTAGCGGCAGACAAGGATTGGGCAATTGCCATGGGTCGCGTTCGCACCCGGTAAGGTCAGGGTCATGGCTCCAATAAGGAGCCTGACCATGACGCCTCTCTCGATCACTACCCTGAGCCTCGCTGCCGTCCTCGCGACTGCGGCCCTCGCGCCGGTCCGCGCGCAAACCTTCGATCCAGACTTCCTCGACCGCATGGCCGCGGAGCGCAACGCGGCCAAGGTGCCGGGCAGACCGATTGTTGTCCCTCCTGCACCGCGCCAGGTCGTGACCCAGCCGCTGCACCTGCTGGTGTGCATGAACGTGCCGCAGTGGGCGCCGATCTTGGCGGCACCTCGGCCAGACGCCCCGGTGATCGGCCGCACCACGAACATCGTGGCCGCATCGATGAACACCACGGCCGGGTATGCCGAGATCGTGCCGTTCACCAGCACCAGTATCGGCTATGTCTCGAAGGCGCTTCTGACCCCATACCGGTCTTCCACAACTCCCGGCGCTCCGTGCACCGTCGCCTTCAACACGGCCGGGCGCGTCGTCTTCTCGTATCGGTGATGCGCGCGCTGTCACGGGCGGGCCTTGCCGCGGCGCTGCTCTGCGCCCCGGCGGCCCTCGGGCAGGTCAGCAATCCCAGCCTTGCGACCGCGCCCGATCAGCCCGAACGCATCCAGCCCGACTACCAGGAACGGGGCGTGGACGGATATGCCGGGCCTGCCGCCAGTTTGTCCCAGTCCGGCCAGACTGCCGGGACGGGCGTCGGTGGCACTGCGTCGGTGGGCGAGGCGGGGCTGGACACCTCGGTCGCGCCTGGCGACGGTGGCCAGTCGTCGGCGATGACGGCCATGCTCGCCACTTCCTATGGCGCCACCGCTGTCAACACAGCGGCCCAAACCGGCGTCAACGCCGAATCGGTCGCGGCCATCGGCCAGGCGGAGAGCAAGTTCCAGAACGTCGCCACGGCCAACGGCACCTCCTCCGCCACCGGCCCGTGGCAGATCGTCACCCCCACGTTCGTCGGCACCAGCCAGCAATACGGCCTTGGCTACACCGCGGCGGACATCACCAACCCGCAAGCCCAAGCCGTCGAGGCGAGCTACATCATCAAGGACACCGCCGCGGCTGTGTCGGCCGCCACGAACCAGCCGGCAACCGTGGTGCAGACCTATGTGGGCTATGTTTTCGGGCCAAGTAACGGCGCGAGGATCGCGGCATCGAACGATGATGTCCCGCTGTCGAGCATCCTGCCGGCCAGCTATCTCAGCAACAACAACCTGCCGTCTACCATGACTGTTGGCCAACTCAACGCGAACTACGCGGCCCGCCTCGGCTCGGCCGCGAACCAGCGCGTCCTCACCTCAAGCTAAGGAGAACACCATGCCCCGCCCCGCCTCTGCGGCCTCGCTCGCGGCTGTTCTGCTGCTCGCCCCCGTCGTCGCCATCGCGCAAACCCAGTGCAGCCTCGCGCCAGCGTCCGGGCCAGCCGCATCGCAAACCTTCCCGCCGGTCGATGCCGTCGCGGCGGCGCCGGACTCGAACCCCGCCCGCGGCCTGGTCGAGTTCCCGGCCGCCGACGTGGCCCGGTTCCCGGCGCTGCGCAACGTCGCCAACGCGGGCGCCAAGCTCTACGAGCTACCCACGCCTCCCGGGCTGGAAGGCCTGCGCACTGCCTTTGCCGTCAACGGCTCGGCGTTCCAGGTGTTCTACGTCCCGGCGCACGGGGCCGTCGTGATCCGCGGGATTGCCCAAGGTCCCGGGGGCGAGAACCTGACGCTGGCGCAGACCAGCGCCATCCCGGGCGTTGTCCCGGCTATCGACATCCGCGAAGGTGCGGCGCTGGTGGACGGCTCGGCCGTGAAAACCGCGGCCGCGGCGACCTACGGCGTGTGGGGCCGCGAAGGGGCGCCGCGGATGTATGCGTTCGTCGACCCGTTGTGTGCCTTTTCCATGCGCGCGATGACCATGCTGAAGCCGGCCATCGACGCGGGACGGCTGCAGGTCGCCCTCGTGCCGGTGGCGGTCACGGATGGCGAGACGGGCGGGCACAGCACTCCGGCGGCGCTCGCCATGCTCTCGGTCGCGCCGCGCGACGACATGGCGCAGCACTGGCTGACGGACTGGCGGGCCTGGGCCGGTCAGGACCCGTCCAATGTGGCGCCAACAGACGCCTATGCTGCGCTCCGGCGCAACACCGCCGCGGCCAAGGCCATCGGCCTGCGCGGCACGCCGACGTTCCTATGGGCCAAGCCGGACGGCTCGGACGGGCGGTTGGAAGGCGCACCTGCCGACCTGAACGGGCTGCTGACTTTGATCGGAGGCTAGGGGCATGGGGATCTTCGCACCTGTCCGGAAGGTGGGCCGCTACCTGGTCGCTCCAGCCAACATGCCGGAAATCCGGCGCCAATGGGGCGGCGTCCAGGCGATGGCCGGCTCAGTCCATCAGGCCCCGCGCCTAGCCGGGCATTTCGTGGTGGGCGCGGATCACCGGATCGACTTCGAAGCCAGCGCGGCGGTGCATCGCGCCGCAGCCGCCGACGCCCTGCTGAGGGGCGCCCAGCCGCAAGCCGCCTACCTGTCCATGTCCTCGATCACGGCCGAGGAGCTGCAGCTTGTCCTGCTGCCGCAGCGCAGGAAGGCTGCCCAGCGGGCCTGCATCTATGCGTTGTCGTGCGCCCTGTTCACTGGCCTGTGGGCGTGGAAGGCGGTAAGCCAGCCCGTCGATTATGCGTCCTTTTTCTACGTGGCGGTGTGGCTGATGGTGGTTGGGTCTTTTGCTCTCCTGGCGTTCGTGGAGCTGTGGCGGAACTGGAACCTCCGCACGGGCCGCTTGGCGTAACCGGGGCAGATCCCCGGGCGCGGTGGTTGCGCTGAGGGCAGTGGCGTGATTCACAGCCAGCATGTCGTTGCCGGATGCAGCATCGCTGGAGGCTTTCTCGCTTGTCGAGTTGCGGGAGGTGGTCGGCCGCCTCGTGGGCGAGGTGCAACGGCTGCACTCGGACAATGCGGCCTTGCAGGCCAGGGTGGACGCGCAGCAGGCGACGATCACGGCGTTGCGCGCTGAGAACCAGGCGCTGCGTGACGAGGTGGCGCGGCTGAAGGGCTTGCCGCCGCGTCCGCCGTCGCGGCCGTCCGGCATGGAACAGGTGACGCAGCCTGGGGCGGCCGACAAGGGCGCGACCCGTCCGAAGCGGCCGCGCGGCGTCAAGCGCGACGCGCAGGCGATCACCGCCGAGCGGGTGCTCAAGGCGGCGGTGCCGGCCGGCTCGCGTTTCAAAGGCTACGAAGACATCCTGGTGCGCGATCTGCGTGTTTCGGCCGAGGTGATCCGCTTTCGGCGCGAGCGCTGGCTGCTGCCGTCGGGCGAAACGGTGCTGGCGCCGTTGCCGGCAGGGATCGTCGGCGGGTTCGGGCCGGAGCTGCGGCGTTTTGTGCTGGCCCTGCACGCTCAAGGACAGGTCACCACGGAACGGCTCACGGCCTTGCTGAACGGGATCGGCGTCGAGATCTCCAAGCGTCAGGTCGTGCGTCTGTTGACCGGGTCGCTCGACGACCTCGTGGCCGAGGACCAGGAGGTGCTGTGTGCCGGCTTGGCCACCGCGCGCTGGGTGACGGTGGACGATACGGCCGCGCGTCATGCCCGCAAGGACGGGTTCACGACGCAGGTCGGGAACAACTGCTTTGCCGTGTTCCGGACCGGCGCGTCGAAATCGCGCGAGGCGTTCCTGTCCATGTTGCGGGCGGGACACACGACCTACGTCGTGAACGCGGCGGCGTTGGATTACATGCGCGGGCACGGCCTGTCAGGCCAGGTAGCCGCGCTTTTGGACGCGCATCCGGCCATGCTGTTCGCCGACGCGGCGGCGTGGGCGGCGCACCTGGCCCAGCTCGGCATCGACACGCTCGCGGTCACGCCCAACCCCGTGCAGGTCGC
>JARWLQ011065897.1:0-17205 GCA_031764275.1 Poicephalus flavifrons | reverse complement strand
AGCTCCGGATCCCGGAAAGCTTCCCACGTGGGGTAACAGCTCAGTCTCGCTCCGCAGGCCCTTTTTCAACGGCATCATCTGATTCCCGCCGCTTTTTTGGAAAGCGAACGTCGGTCAGAAACCATCGGTATCGTAACCCTTGCCTTCCTTCTGAACTAGCAAGACAGCCCCGGCCTACATGCCGGGGCTGAAGCCTGACACCCTGACCGCGGGGATAGTAGGCTGTTCTGTCTCTTGCCGTGCGCTCATCGCAGTTGCCGCCTCCTGTAACCGGGCCCGCAGCGCATCCGGGAAGCCTTCAACCGCCTCGCCGAGCTCGCGGATCGCCGCCTCACGACGGTCCAGCGCAGCGTTCAAGGGCTGGATATGGTTCTGCAGCACTCGGCGTAGCTCCTGGCTACGCAGCCGGGCGCGCATCTCGGTGCCGTGATCGCGCCCCACCGCTTTCTGCGTGAACACCCGGTGCTCGGTGCGGATGAAGCGGTCAACGTCCGCCTCCTGCCCTCGCTCGATCGCTGCCACAAGGTCGATGCCCAGCGCCTTGTAGGGCTTCTCGCTCATGTCCGCGGCTACGCGACCCCAGAGATGCTGCGGCGTGATCTCCGCCCGGTCGCCGATCGCCCGTTCCCGCTTCACCGCCTCGAAGATGGCCGCCTCCGAGATGATCGTATGAACCTGGGACACGTGCCGGCTCTCGGCCACGTAGCTCTTGAAGGCGGTGATGCCCGCTGTGCCCCTGGGCAGAGCGTTGATGTGCTCGCCGGAAGTGATGCCCTGCGCGCTGTCGATGGTCAGGGCATGACCGAAGCCCAGCAGCAGCCGACCGGACTCGTCATCCCGCAAGGTGGGCCATCGCACGTCCCCCACCCGTCCCTCTGCATCGCGCAGCCGCAGACCTTTTTCAGACTGGCTCACCACGTCCAGGACGTCGCCGTTGTTCCCGATCCATCCGGGCTTGCCGTCGATGGTGGCCCACGTCCTGCGATACAGGCGCACCCTGTCCCCCAAGGCGATCGGCAGGTCGTACGTGTCGCCGCGCTGATCGACAGCCGCGTAGACCCTCTCATCGCTGCCGACCTCGCCGCGCGCCTTGAGCCGCTCGCGCACGGCACGGCTGATGTCCGCTGCGCCCTGGTTGGTCAGTGCGGAGATGGTCACGCCGTGGTTCGAGCGGGCGGCCCGCAACGCGTCACGGCGCCGGATGTAGAGGTCGGCAATCTTGCCCACCACCTCGTCCTGGTCGCCGCCCACCAACTGAACGGTGCCGTCCTCTCTCTTCATGGCGAGCGCCTGGGCCGCGTTGCCGGCGCGGAACAGGCCGGCAATCTCCCGCCCCCGCGCCGTCTCCTGCCGCACCGTGGTCAGCAGTTCCGGGATCGAGCCCTGCGGGAGTGCCCTGCTCATGATCTCCATGGTGTCGCCGGCCTCGATGGCCTGGCACTGCTCGCGGTCGCCCAGGCCCTTGATGGTCAGGTCGTGCCGGGCCTGCAGCTCCAGCAGCTTGAGGAAGGACCGCGGGCCGATCTGGCTGACCTCGTCGATCACCAGCACCGTGTTCCGGGAGAGCACGATGCTGCCGTCCTCGGCGCCACTGAGGAAAGGACCAAGCGCGGCGGTGTGCCTGATCCCGGCACCCTTCAGCGCATCGGCCTGCCGCCAAGCCGTCGACAAGCCGATCACCTCCCGGCCGCCTGGGTCGAGACGCGTGTCGGCCTGCCATGCGGCGACCAGGGGCTTGAGCAGCGTGGTCTTGCCGGAGCCTGCCACTCCGGTGACGAAGCCTAGCTTGCCGCCGCTGCCCAGGCTGTAGATCGCCGCCTTCTGCGCCGCCCCGTGCTCAGGCTCGCGATCGAAGTCGAGGCCGGAGTTGTCGATCGCCGCCTTGAGGGAGGCGACGGAGAGCGCATCCGTTCTGTCCACGGCCGCTCGCCTGGCGTGGCTCGCAAGCCGCTCCTCGATGCCGACCTGAGCTCCCGTGGTGACGCGCACCTTCATGGTGACGACGCCGGCTTCCAGGGCCTTCCTGTCGGCGATCTCGCCGACGATCAGGGAGGTCGCCTTGCCGTGCAAGGTTATGCCGCGCTGCTCGAGGAGCTGGACCACGCGGTCGATGTCCTCCACCTCCCCGATGCCGGTGGCGATCAGTCCGCGGGCGGCGTAGGTCCTGATCCTGGCGTGGTCGATCACCGCGGCGGTCTGGAACTCCTCGGCCAGATGCCGGGCCGCGAACTCATAGGCGCGATCGAACCGCTCGGCCGCAGTCAGGGTCGGGGCGACCGCCCCTTCCAGCACCGTCGTGTGCGTCCAGCCGATGGCCTCGTTCTGATCCAGCCAGCTCTGCCTTTCCGTCTGCCCATCTCCCTTGGAGCGGCCTCAACCACGGCGGCGGCAGACAGGATGCCGAACTTGCGCTGCGCCGAGAGCCCCTCCCACTCCAGCCCCTGGCGCCTGGCATAGGCCTGGGCGTTGCGCTCGGTCTGCTGCCGACCCTTGGAGTACTGGTCCACCGCAATCTGCGGGATGGCGGTGATGACGACCGCCTGCTCCTTGTCGTCATAGGCCGTGTGGATGCCGAGCTTGCGCAGCTCGTTGGCAAGCCGCGCCTGGAAGTAGGCGCCGAACTCGTGGACCCTGTCGTTGAGCCGCTTGGTATCGAGCGAGCCGATGCGACCGTCCGCGGTGGCGACCAGGTTGAAGAAGCCGTTGTGGATGTGGTCGTGCGGGTCGCCCGACATCGGTACCTCGGCCAGGTAGGTGATGCCGGTCTTGCCGTCCCTGACCTGCAGGGTCGGCCGGGCGACGTGGTGCATGAAGGACACCCAGCCCACTTCGCCGGGATCGGCGCCGTCCTCCCCGTTCTTGCCCTTTCTGGCCCAGCCGATCTCGCGGGCCACGTAGCGCATGGTGTCGTCGTTGGCGCGCCGCATGGCCTCGCGGATCGCGGCGGCCTCGGCGGGCGAGGCCGCGAACTCCGCCGCGAGGGAGACGGACTTGTGGGGTGCCGTGGTCAGGTCGTAGGCGCTGATCTTGCGGGGCTTGGCGCTCGGCCACTTCTCGCCAGTGTCGGCACGCTTCGCCTCGAACAGCCGGTCCAGGTCGGCGTTGCGCGGCGGCTTGCTGGCGTCGATACCGAGGGCCTGCGCCACCTCGGACGCCATGTCCGGCCGCCAACTCGCCCGGCTGTCGCGCCCGGTGTAGTACGCCGTCAGCCGCCCCCCGGCATCTGGCCGGGCCCCGGGCTCCAGTTCGGCTCCGGGCTCCGGTTCCGGAGAGTGCTCCGTGAAGTAGGCGCGGATCAGCTTGCCGTCGGAGTCCGCCGCCAGCTTGCGGAACGTCATCATCGCTTCGCGTCCGCTGAGGACGTGGTGTCGACGCCGAAGTTGTCGGCGATGGCCTGGACGACGTCGAGCGGCATGTCGTGCGTGACCTTGGCGAGCGCGACCTTGATGTCCTTCAGGTAGGCGGACTGATTATCGAGCCGGCTGATCAGGCCGCCGATCAGCTCCTCCAGGGTCGGGCCTTCGCCCGCTTCCTTCTCCTCGGGCGTCACCAGCTGGATGATCCGTTCTAGCTGCTCGCCGTGCAGCCGTTGCTTCCCGGCGATCAGGGCGATGTCGCCGTTCGCGTCCCGCACGCCTACTCCGACCTCCTCCAAGGTGACTGCCGTTCGGCGAGCCCGACCGCCAAGGGCCGTCACAACGTCGTTGTCCATCATGTGTCCTCCATGCCTGCGCCAGGATGGAGACTGCGGACGCGAACGGCGCACCGCGCCGCGCGTCCGCCCGCATCGTCAGATGCAATGGTGTATGCACCTAATCTGGCTAACCCGATGGTCCCGTCACGTGCTTCTCAGGGTCCCTTGATGGACCCTCGATGAGCCCTTGAGGTGCCCGCGAGGGTCCCTCGACAGACCCGGGGCATGGCTGCTCCAACTTTTTTGGCGGGCCGGCTCCATTCGCAAACTGGGGCGCGACCCTGGGCGGATGGCAGACCAAACACTCTCCCGGGTCATCAGCGGCATCCGCGCCGAACCGTTCGGCAGGAACGGCGACATCTATCGTTGGCTACGGACGCACCATGCGGAGCTTGCTGCCGACCTCGCGGCTTGCCGTCCCTCTTGGCGTGTCGTTGCCGACCGCATGGGTGCGGAAGGCCTGCTTGGCAAGACAAAGCGTCCGCCAACTGCCCGAGCCGTCCGGCTCACATGGCGGCGTGTCTGCGGTGACGTAGCAGCCGAGAAAGAGGCGGCTGACATCGAACGCCTGACCGGCGTCCGGCCAGCAACCCGTCGCAACAAGGCTGCGGCCGACTGGCTCCCGTCAGGTTTCGCACAACCCGCACAACTGAATGCGCCATCCCTGACCAGGGATGTGCATCAGGGCAACCACTCGGCTGCCCTGTCTGCCGGGCCGCAGCAGCGGCCGGCACCGCCCCCGACATCGGGGGGAGCCGGGAGCAGCAGCCAGCACGCTCCCGGTTCCATCTCGGCCGCTCGCGAGAAGGCCAATCTGCGCAGCGGGCTCAAGGCAAACGGCCAACCGAAGTACTAAGGAAAACCATGAACGCGATCCCTCAGAAGCGTGAGAACGAGAAGCCTGCGCCGACCCAGCAGGCGAGCGAGCCAAGGATCCCGACACTGGCGACCCGGCTTGGCCGCGGCCGGCTTGGTGGCAGCACGATCTGTGACCTGCTTGTCCAGCGAGGACGCCGCGCCGGGCGGCTGGTGATGGTGGCCGATGGCGACCGTCGCAATCCGACGCTGGCCGGGCTCTACCCGCCTGGTGGGCCGGGTGGGGCAAGCCAGCCGGCATCGGACGAGCTGGCACCCATGAAGGACTGGATCACCGAGCAGGTGGGCCAGATGGTCACCACGAAGGCGTCGATGGTGCTGGACCTCGGTGGCGGCGACCGGGTGCTGTCGGACTACGGTGAAGACCTGCCACTGGCGGCGTTCTGCGAGGCGGCCGGGCTGGCGTGCTTGCCGCTGTATTTCACCGGTCCGGAGAAGGACGACTTCGACCACATCGTGGCCATCCACAAGGCTGGCTACTTCCGTGGGCCTCGTTCGATCCTGTTCCTGAACGAGAACCTGGTGCGGCAAGGGAAGTCTCCGGCCGGGGCGTTCGATCCTGTCTTCGCGCGTCCGGAGCTGGAGCAGATGGAGAAGGAGGGGGTGAGGATCATCTACATGCCGCGCTTGCCGTGCATGGTGGAGATGCGTGCGGCCGGCCTCAGCTTCTACGACGCAGCCGCCAACAAGCCTGGCAAGAGTGGCAAGCCGATGGACCCTGTGCGCCAGTTCATGGTGAAGCACTGGCTCGACCGCATGGAGGCGGCGTTCGAGGAAGCCGGCGTTGCAGAGTGGCTGCCGTGAGTGCGGCATCGGCCGCGCTCCGGTCTGCCGCCATCGGCGTGCGCGAGGCTGCGCTGGAGGAAGGCATCGACCTGAATGGTCCTCTCGGGGTCTGGGTGCGCTCGCAAGAGCGCGTCCTGACTGCCCAGGCCCAGATGGCGGAGGAGCACGACAGGAACGTCATTGACCTGGTGAAAGACACCAAGGTGACGGTGGAGACCCAGGTCGAGACGCTGAAGGTGACGTTGCAGGTGGCGCAGGAGCACAACAAGAGGACGCAGATCGCGTCCCAGCACATGCAGATCCAGCAGGAGACGCTGGTGAGCCGGACGGTGTCTGACCTGACTGAGCAGGTGTCGGCCAAGCTGAGCGGGGCGCTGGTGCTGCGGCAGCGGCGCTATGACCGAACGCACTTTTGGGGTTCGGCGGGGCTGGTGGCGAGCCTGGCGCTGGCCCTGTTCTTCGGGGGCTTCGCGCTGCACGCCTACGAGTGGCGCAACGAGACGGGCGCGTTGCAGCGCTGCATGAAGACAGCGCTGCGCAACTCTGCGGGCACTTGGTACTGCGAGATGCGGTCTGTCGAAGGCTGGTGAGGAAAAGGCGGTCCCCGTTCGCATTGCGACGGGCGACCCTGCATTAGCGGAACATAAGGGGACGATGATGAACCGAGTGACGATCGCCGTGGGGGCATTGTGCCTCCTGGCCGGCGCAATGCCGCAGGCACACGCCCAGCAAAGGCAACGAGGGTTCACTGACCAGGAGCTGGCCCGGATGTCGGAGGAACGGACGAAGGTGTTCGGTCCGGCAAGTCACGGCCCGCCTCCGCCTTTGTCATCGATTCCTGAGACTAAGCTTTTGCAGCCGAAGGAGCCCTGGCTTTGCAAAGGCACGACAGACGGCCAGCCCGTCTACAACGCACCGAGCACGTCTGCGGCCCGAATGGGAGAGACGATGAACGTGGTTGCAGTTGGTGGGCGTCCAGAAAACGGGTTTGCTCGCATCCTGTTTCCGAATGGCCGCATTGGCTGGATACCAGCCGACACGGTGCACGATTACGTGTCGCAGTTTAGGCCCGGTACCGGGTGTCAGGTAGCGGGCGTGCGCGCCAATGGCGCGCCGGTCTTCAGCTACAACTGATGCGTCTGGTGTTTAAAGTCGGGCAAGGGGTGCTGCTGGCGGTAGCCCTTGCCCCAACTTGTCTGGCCTGGGCTGATCCGGCTCCGGTTACGATGACGGGCGTTCCGCCACAAATCATCCCGAGCTATGCGGAGGTTGGAGCCCCTACGTTCGTGACACCATCGGGTGGTGGTTCCTTCATGGGCGACACTGGCACAGGCAGCACGGATAGTTCGTCGGGTTCAACAGACTGGACCGGCTACACCTCTGGCAGCGGCTCGTCTGCGATGGATGCGATGATGGCGACATCCTACGGGGCGCTTGCGGCGGCATCGGCAACGCAGGCTGGCGTAACTCCGGAGGCGATGGCCGATCTCGGGCAGCTGGAGTCCGGTTTCAGGAACGTTGGCACCTCGAACGGTTCGTCCTCGGCGACGGGTCCGTGGCAGATCACGACAGGAACATGGGCCGATACCGTTTCCAAGTACAGCCTGCCCTACACGGCTAGCGACATTACCAATCCGGCGGCACAGGCAACGGTGGCGAGCTACATTGCCAGCGAGTATGCAGACGCCGTTTCCTCGAAGACCGGTCAACCCGCAACGGTGGTGCAAACCTATGGTGCCTGGATGTTCGGGCCGACACCGGGCTCTAACATTGCTACGGCAACAGCGTCGACGCCTTTGAGCACGTTCGTCTCTGCGGGAGCTTTGTCGAACAACAACATGACGGGTTGGACGGTCGGACAGTTCAACGACCACTTCACTGGCAAGCTGGGCTCCTCCGCCAGCACGATCGTGCAAGCTTCATAGCTTTGGCCCGCCCAGCCCCTCACCCGAGGGGCAGGGCGGGTCTCGCATGGCAGGCTGCGGCGGTGCGGCGCTTGTCCGGGGCAGGATGAGCCCGGTGGAAGGCCACCAGGTCTTCCAGCCACGCCGCCTCGTCTTCTGGAATGACGGTCATCCCGTTCGTCCATCGCCGAACGCTGGTCTGGCTGCGTCGGAGTTGGCGTGCAAGCTCGCGCTCTCCCCAGCCGAGCATGGCAAGGCAGAACAGCAGGCGATGGGCGGACATGACCCTGATGGATCGCGTGGGCGAGAGCGGTTCATTTTGAACACACGATCCGGCCTTGGCGACGGGGTGGACGGAAGGTGTGTGTTCAAAATGAACACACCGGCCAACTCCCGGCACTTCGTCTGACTGGGCAAGCCGATCGGTGTCGCCCGCCATCCCAATGATATACTCGACCAAGTCCAGCTGCACAGCATCTTCCATGCGGCAAGGATCGGCGGTTCGGATGCGAGCGGCGCACCGGGTTCGGGTTTTTCCGTCCCGCGCGATTTTCTGCGTCCGGGCGGACGCTGTTCGCATCACGGCATCCGACCCTGGCTGCATCAGACGACGGTCGTCGTCGGCAGCAGGGAAGCGTGAAGCGATGGATCATGTGTCGAACGTCGAGACGGACCTGCAGGTGGCCGGGGAGCTGGATGCCCTGGTGCGGTATGTGAGCGAGCCGCGACGCCTGAGCAGCATCATCGCGCAGGCGGCGCGGGTGGGCCAGCCGGTGCGTTACCAGCTGACGAAGCTGGTGAAGTGCGGTCGGCTGACGCGGCCGCGTCACGGAGTGTTCGCCCCGGCCGGGTTCGTCGGCAGCATCGCGTTGCCGAACGTGGCTCCGCAGGGGCACCTGGAGGGAGCCGAGCTGGCGGCCCGGCTGGTGGCGCTGGTGGACCGGCCGATGCTGGTGCGCGACGTGACGGCGCAGCTGGGCAAGGGCTCGCTGGTGCTGCCGCGGGTGGTGACACTGCTGATCAGCCAGGGCCGACTGTGCCAGCCGCAGCGTGGCGTGTTGACCCCGGCCGGCCACGACCCGTCGGTGCCGCTGGGCAAGGGCCTGGTGGCGATGAGCGAGGTTCGTGCCCTGCTCGCGACACCCAGCAGGGCCGGTGTCGTCGGCAGGGCCCTGGGACTCACGCGATCGGTGGCGGAACGGCTTCTGGGGCAGCTGGAGCAGGCCGGCGAGGTGGTCCGTGTGGACTACGGGGTTTACGGGCTTCCGGGGGTGAAGACGCGCAAGGGCTTGGCGAGGTGCTGCCCTGTGGCGCTGCACCGTCCGCAGCCGATCCGGGATGCGATCCTGGACTACCTGACGGAGCCGCGGCGGGCGATGCAGATCGCGGCGCACATCGAGCGGTCGACGGCCATAGCAACCGGTCACCTGGCGGCGATGAAGCGCCGTGGCCTTGTGGTGAGCGTGAAGCACGGCGTCTACGCACGGCCTGAGCGGCGGGGGATGCGGGGGATCGAGACCGGCGAGCGGGTAAGCTTTGGGATCGCGGCCTGACGGGGCCGGCGATCGGTTTGGCTTCTACCTGGATGTTTTTGCCCCCGCCGGCCCAGAGGCATGAGAGCGTGTGTCCCTGAGCTGCGCCGGACGCGGGCCACTTGGGGCCTGCGGCTGGGGCGGCTCCGGGGCACGAGGCGAGCGTGCCCCGCCTGCAAGTGTGCGAGCGCGCAGTCCCTCTTTTTGGCTTGGCTGGCATGCCTGGGTTTGAGGCATGCGACCGTGCGGGATGGAGGTGGGACGGACGCGGGCCTCTTGGGGCCTGCGGCCGGCGCGGCTTCGTCCTGCACGGGGAGCGTGCCCCGGCGCGGCGTGTCGACCGGCCGGGGCGTCAGGTCAGCGACTGCCGGAGAGGTAGTCCCACAGGCGCGTGAAGCTGAAGAAGCCGACGACGAATACCGCTGTGCAGACAACGGCGTTGAGCAGGAAATCCATTCTCATGGTCCCTTTGCGGGGGTGCTGGGTGGAATATAGCGCAAAAGCTCGAAGGCTGCACTCTCTGCCAAGGCGGCGATGAGCGCGGCTGCGCCCGTCTTCCACCCCATGCCTGCCTGGGTAACGTTGAACAGGGGGGCGAGGATGCTGGTTCCGAACAGGGCCAGGGTCAGGGCCTGCAAGCCATTGGCGGCGAGCTTTAGGCGTTCCTCTACGTGTTTCGCAGTGAGGGGAGGCTTTGAGGGGAAACGCATGGGCGGGGCTCCGGAAGGCAAGAGCGTCTGAGCTGATGGGCGGGCGCTGGCGGGGGCCTGTGTGCCCCCGCCGTGTGCCTTACATGCCGAGTGCGGCCATCTGGGCGGCGGCCACCTGACGATCGACGGCCATGGCGGGGCGGGTTGCGCCCTCGTAGGGCTTCCAGTCGCTGCCGGTCACCTGGGCGTAGGCGTCGACGGCCCCTTCCGCGGCGGCGAGCAGGGCGAAGGCCTGAAGGGCGATGGTGGCGGCGAACTCGCGGGCGCGTGCGGCGCGGTTGGCGGTGCCGTCGACGCCCTGGCGGTCCTCGTCGCGGTCCTCGTTGGCGACCTTGCTGCTGGCGTCGCGGGCGAGGGCTGCCTTGGTCTCGTAGAAGGTGCCGGCCCCGTGGGCGGAGCGGACGAAGGCGTCGACGATCCGCTGCAGGTGCATCTCAAGGGCCTTCTCGGACAGGTTGTCGGCGAGGGCCTTGGCGGAGCGTGCGATCTGCTCCTCGGTGGCCTCGCGGATGGCGTGGTAGTCGACGTCGGGCATCCCGAACACGCGGACGATGTTGCCGGCGAGGCTGGCGTCGGGGCAGGCGCGCTGTGCGGTGGTGAAGGTCACGACGGTGCGCTGGCCCTGGGTGGCGGCCTGACGGGCCGGAGCCTGGGCGGCGGCTGCGGGCTTGCTCTTGCGGGCGGCCTTGTCGGAAGCGGCGGGGGCGGCGATGTTGTTGGAAGCCTGGGACATGATACTTACCATCTGTTCTAGGTCAGCCCCCGTCTGGTGTTGGTAGCACTCGGCGGGGGCGTTTCGCTGCGGCGTCAGTCACCGCGCATTTGTTATCGCACACCCCCGCCAATCATGCAACATCAATCGTAAGCAATACCTGCAATAAGTGCGGTATTATTTGCATCAAAGTGGCATCTTTACTGTTTACTTGCTTTCCTGACCGTCTGATCCTTGGAGAGCCCCCGAGTTCTTTCTTGATTGCTGAACGCCGCGCACCTTGCACGGCGTTCAGCAAAGCCTCGTGTCAGTGAGGTGTCTGTTCCCCGGTCTCGCCCCGTCGTGAGGCCCTCTGACCGGGACGGCGGGGCCGGGTCAAAGGCGCGCCGCTTGGCGCGGGACCGGACCCACGCGCAGCCGGGCCGCTTGGCACGGCGAGCATGGGGAGGACCCACCCTTTGACCCGGCCCCGCCGTCCTGGTGGGCCTGCTTCACGACGGGGCGAGAGCGGGGAACAGACACCCTGGCACAGGCGCTCTTTCTTGCTTCCTTCCTGCCTTGCTTGCGTCAGTGGCCTGAACCCGCAGGGCGGAGACCCCGCTTGGGGGCTCCGTTCCGCCCGCTTGGGCGGAATAGGGCACGGCCCCCGCTTGGGGGAGACGCCCAGACTTCCTGTCCTGGCGACGAACCATGCCAGGGCCGAAAAATTGTTTGTTATCAACGTAGTATGTGCTTGCGCGTGAGAATCGCGAGGGCCTAGACTCGCTGCATCAACAGGAGCTGCGCCGTGAACATCGAGCTGTTGCCTGGACTGACGAACGTGATCCGATTCCCGATCGAGCTACGGGCGGCGCCGTCGATGGACGTGCTGTACGAGATCGAACCGGACAGCCGCGAGGTATCGCTGATCGCGGAGTCCTACATGCTGGAGCTGCCGGAGCCGGAACTATTCGACCTGGTGGACCAGGAGACGGCGCTGCACATCGCCCTTCACGTCCTGCCGCTGGCCCCTGCCGAGCAGAAGGCCGCCCTGGCGGCGCTGCTCGACCCTGTGGTGTCGCTGGCGGTCACGGCGTGCCGTGACGCGGACCGGATCTCGAAGCGTCTTGTGAAGGCGGAGGCTCTGCTGCTGCGAGCCACGACCGAGGGTGGCTACACCCTGCGGCCGCTGGAGGAGAACGCCAACGCGCTGAGCCAGCAGGCGGCGGAACTGCTGATCCTGGCGCACCGTCGCTGCGTCGAGGCGCACGGGGTGAACCGGGCGATCGGGAAGGCACGCCGCGGCGAGACGTGGACGCCCAACAACCCGGCGGAGAACACGGAGTGGCTGATCGCGGCGGGAGAGGCGGACCGGGACAGGCGGGAAGCCCGCAACGCCTGAGTGTGGCCCCGTTCGCATCCGGCTCAGTCAGGCTGTCCTCGTGCAACGAGGAGCCTTTCGATGCGACGTCTTTCCCTAAGCCTGGCCATTCCCCTCGCGGCCATGGCACTGCTGCCGCTGCTGCCGCTGGCTCACGCCGAGGAGCCGACGCCGCCACCGCCGCCCATGGCCGCGGAGCGGAGCCTTGCGCCGGAACAGGACGTCTCGCCGTTGCCAATGGCTTTGCCGGTGGCGGTTCGCGAAGCGCCCGCCGCGGTGAAGGATGCGATTGCGGCGCTGGCGACGGCGTGCGCGGCCTGGCCGAAGCCGGCACCGCTGTCGATCGGCCGGGCGCCGTCGCCGGCGAGTGCCGAGACGCTGCCGGAGGACGACACGTGCGAGATGCTGTCGCAGCCGGGACGTGCGTTCACGCTCGCGCTGTGGTTCAGCGGCGTCCTGGGCGGCGCGGCGACGATCGCTGGTCTGGTGGGCTTCTGCTTCCTGCGGATGATGCTGGTGCAGATGTGGACGTGGCGGCCGCGGGCGGCGGTGCTGCCCTGGCGCTGACGGCGGTGATGGCCGGGGCGAGGGCCTGCCTTGTCCTGCGACCCGATCTGTGGCGGTTTGCGGCGCTTCCGCGGCCCACAGACTGGAAGCACGATCCCGATGGCACTCAAGAAGCCGGCTGCTGCCGTTGCCAAGCCGGCAGCGAAGACCTCCGCGACAAAGGCTCCTGCGGCGAAGTCCGCCCCTCCTGCTGCCAAGGCGAAGCCGGCGGCACCGGCGCAGGCGACGATCTCGCTCAAGCAGCTGGCGGCGGAGCTGGCCGACGCGCACGAGCTGGAGCGCCGCGACGCGGTGGCGCTGCTGGACGGGTTGGTCGAGACCCTGGTCGCGCACCTCAAGGGAGGTGCCAAGCTGCGCCTGGGCGGCCTTGGCGTCCTGCAGGTGAGAGACTCTCCGGCGCGCGCGGGCCGCAACCCGTCAACGGGCGCGGCGATCCAGATCGCGGCGAAGCGGAAGATCGTGTTCCGCCCGGCGAAGGAACTGAAGGACGCACTGATCGGCTGAGGCGGCCTGCTCCGGCCTGGCTCCCAGCAGAGCGTGCGAGGGGAGCAGCCGAACATGCGTGACCTGATCTGGATCGCCATCATCGTCTTCTGGGTGGTGGCGGTGCGGTTCGCGAGGCATACCGCGTTCTGGGAGCCACGCGCCGTCGTGGTGGGCGGGGTCGCCACCCTGCCGGACCAACGCCCGATGGGCTTCATGATCCTGCTGTGCCTGCTGGGCGGGGTGGCGATCGGGGCGATGCTGCCGTCGATGATCCAGGACCGC
This sequence comes from Poicephalus flavifrons, assembly GCA_031764275.1. Taxonomy (NCBI): domain Eukaryota; kingdom Metazoa; phylum Chordata; class Aves; order Psittaciformes; family Psittacidae; genus Poicephalus; species Poicephalus flavifrons. The sequence continues at coordinate 4,296 of JARWLQ011065897.1, read as the reverse complement.
TTCCCGATGGGAACGGGGTTCTACGCGCCGCCGCTGGACGGCCTGGGCCGCCTCGCCTCGCTCGTCGGCGGCGTGTGCGGCGCGTATGTGGGGGTCCGGGGCAGCAGGCTGTGGGTGGTGCTCGGGGTGGCCTGTGCCGGCGTCTACGGAATCAATGTAGCGCTCGATTACGTGGTCGGGGGCCTTTAGCAAGTTCTCGGCTGCGCCTCGGCACAGCCGGCAGGCGGGTCAGTCGAACAGACCCTGCCAGTGCCGCTCGCGCCGATGCCGGCCCGGTCCGTAAGGGCTGGCCTGGGGTGGCGGCAACGCCATGGTGACGTCCTTGACCGAGGACGGGACCGCCGGGAAAGGATCGACGCCCGTCATGTGGGTCAGCACCGAGACGGAGACCATGTCGCAGCTGGGCGACGCGGTGTTGGTGCAGACGTAGGCCCCTGCCCCACCAGCCTGCGGGTCGTAGATCGCCTTCCAGGTTGAGGACGGCACCAGTACGCCGTCCGGCCCGATCGACTTCAGCTCCTCTCCGGCGAACACCGGGCCGGTGACGACGTAGAGCTCGCCTTCCTGGACAGCCAGGTCGCGCACCGCGCTCTCGATGCCTTCCCAGACGCCCCGGTTCAGGGCCGCGGTCTGCGGCACCATGTTGGCCAGCGAGAAGCTCTGCTGCTGCGCCGCCTCGTCGGGCATGTCGCCGGAGGGCGTCATGTGGCCGCGGTCGTAGCCGGACCGGCGGTAGTCATCGAGCTGCGCCTGGTCGGCGAACGGCAGGCGGTCGTCGGGGTGGAACTGCCCCTCGCGCGGCGTGCCGCGGGCTGCCTCCAGGCTGGTCGTGGTAGGCCGCTCGGCCGACCAGAGGGCGCCGTCGGTGACGCCGGAGGCGAGCGCGGCATAGGCGTCGTTGCACAGCAGGGTGGTGCGCTGCGCCAGCCTGGGGTTGACCAGGACGGGCGGCTGCCCGCCCGGGAAGAACTGCGGGCAGGCAGGTGCCTGGGCGAAGCCGGGAACCGGTGCGAGCAGCGCCAGGGCAAGCGGGAGAATACGGGGGATCATCATGGGTCCTGTGTGCCAGGGCAGGACGCAAGCGGCGATCCGACCAGGAAGGAGAAGACGCAGCCAGGGCGGAACAGGGGAAACAGCCACTTCCCCGCCGGCCCATCAGCCAGGCGGCGCGTCGGGAGCGGCGGCAGGAAGGGCGTAGCCCTTCAGCCAGGATGGGCCGTGCGAGTTGCGCAGGCCGTGCAGCAGCGGCTCGGCCGAGGCACGCATCCACTCCGCCCGCAGCACCGTCTTCCAGGACTGGCCATGGTCGCGGGCGTAGGCGCGCAGCGCCTCGGCCTGGGCCACCATCAGCGGCGGGTAGTCGGGCCGTGCGTCTGATTTGTACGGCCTACTGTCATAAGAAATTTCTGCTATTGATTTCAGCATCCTGCAGCCCTGACAATGCGGTGCCGGGTCGGCAGCCGTGGGCAGCGCGAAACTTATCGCAAAAGTTCCTGACTTCCGCACAGGACTTTTGCCATCCGCATCCCATTGAAAACGCTCAAATCCAATTCTTCAAAATCGAGTGTGCGAACGTATCAAGTTACGCACGACCGCTTATGACAATACACCGTACAAATCAGACGCACGGCCCAACTTCAAGGGCCAGGATGCGAATGCGGTAAGCGAAATGGGCAACAAAGCAGCAAAGCTGCGAGATGGCCACATTCAGCACATCGTCGAACGTGGCCGCAGGAAGTGTCACAAGATATCGAGTTACCACCGACCTGCGGTGGTCTGGGCAGAGATCAGCGAACCGGGAAACTTGGCCGCTACCTCGGTAGATCAGGCAGTCTGAACCTCCTCGCACCGAGGTGAAGAGCGCTGTAGCCCTCGCCGGATACCTACAAGTATGTCCGGACTCTTGTGACGCCTCACAACGAGTCACGCCGCTTGCAACACGCCGTCCGGACTCTTGTGACGCACGTCTCGCTGATTCTGGCGGGGTGCAGGCGGAAAATGAGCCCCCTTAGCCGATCAACCAGCACCTTTTTAGGAAGGCCAATGCGTAGCTTTTTAAGTTTCGTTTAAATGGCAAGCTTAATCAAAGCCTTAGATGCCGTTCATCAAATCTGTAATTAAGACCAGCCGCCCCGTCACAAGAGTCCGACTAGCGTCACAAGAGTCCGAATCTACGCAGTTTTCGAAGCTACGATCCGATTCGCGCTCGGCCTTCGACTGGGTGGAAATGAGGTAATTAGGTTAACCGAAGACGTGATCGCACGCTCGACGTTTCTGCTACTCGCTTTTCCGGCACTGGAGGATCTGACGGATAGAGAATAAGACCGTTTTCAGCCTCTTCCACTCGCGCAGCTGGATAGGCTGCTAGAGCAAGAGCAAGTGGGTCCCGAAAGCGAGCACGGAACTGCCGTATATGTGCGTACTGGCCACCAAACTGTTGATAGAGCGCAGCCCATGAGATTGGTGTTCTATTCTGCAAACTGTGTAGACGGTACGCCAACCAGATATAAACGTCGATTGCAGCGCTTTTACCGGCTAATTGCTTGATGGCAGTTTCCTGTAGCGGCATCGCATGATCAACAAGACTTTGGTAGAAGCCCTCATCAAGTTTCACGACCTCTTGCCAAAGAGTGCTTTGATCAGTGCTGTCGGCCGACGGAATAATGGCATCGCGAACAAAACTACCATTCGTGACCGCCGTCGCAGATCCGCTTGTGCGATAAAAGGTAAGACGACAGAGGCTAATTCGCTTGGATTGTTCACGAACAATCTTATAGTTTTTGCCCCCATTGTCGACGCCCATTGTTTTTAGCCAGTGGTTCATCGAACGGCCGAGTTCAATCTCTCGGCTTCTAGTCCGCACTGCTTCACTTTGGAGGTACAAGAGTATCAAGCGTGCAACAGAACCAAACGGGATACCAACTACGCAACCATCCACATCTCTGCCGCTCTCTACGTGAAGGCGAACCGATCCGCCTTCACGAGTCCAGACCGATGTTGTTGTCCGTTTGTGAGGGAGTGCGGTCATAGCGAATCCGGCATGCATAATGCCAATTCGCTGCTTTTCGTCGCCTAACACGGCAAACGCGGTATCGACGCATTGTCTGTCGAGCTTTCCATCACTTGCTGCTCGAGCGGCTTCAACGCCTTTCGAGAGTATCAGCTGATGTACATCGCCCATTCCAGTAGCCCTCTTGGTAAGCCACTTCAGGCAGGATTTGTCACCACGTCAACTCGGACTCTTGTGACGGGGTCGGACTCTGGTGACACAGGCAATTTGAAGTGTTTAGTTCTATTATTAGTATCGTCACCAGAGTCCGAGGGATACCCGTATTATTGTCACCAGAGTCCGATTCATCCGTCACCAGAGTCCGATATTGCGGTCTCAGCAACTCCTTAAATTTGCAAGTTCTGTCACAGTAGTCCGATCTGGGATTGTGGATAACTCGAGCGTTGCCGATGTCGCTAAGGAAAGCTTACAAGTTCTCATTCGACTTTGCCTCTCTTCATGAGTTCGTCCACCCCTTCCCAGTACGACAGTCGATGCTGTTCGCAGAAGTTGATGAACCGAGATGCAACCGCTTCTGGAACGCGCATATTGATTGCGACAGTTGGGCCTATTTCCTTGCGTCTTCGAAGAACCGTAACGCGTGGACTCTCCCTTGGAATGAACCCTAAAGCAGCACTTGCTGCATCTGCTTTCTCCAGTTCCGAAGGCTCAGGTGTAGCGTCGTTGTCACTCGGGGTAATTCTTTTGAGTTTGTCAGCCATGGACTTCCGCGGCGTCGTAAAGCCATAGTCATTATCGCTCATGCTGCAGCACCTTCAGCCGCTCGAGGTGAAAGCACATCGACCAATTCATCCGCCAAACAGTCAGCGTTCCGAAGTGCTTCTGGCAAGCCGTTCACTTGGCCAGGATCAAGTTCACTTAGCGCAAGCCGCCGCACGAACATGGCTTTAAAGGCTTGGCGCTCATTCAAATGAGTGCGGAGTAGCGGTAGGCCGGCATTCGCCAGTGCCCCTACGATCTCCTTTTCGATACGGGTGGCTATGGCGGGGTTGGTGCGGGTCAGCAGCACCCTGAACGGGATCTCGCGACCGCCCAGCGCTTCCTCTTCCTCCTGTATTAGTTCAACTGCCCGGCTAGCTTGGCGGGCGTCGACGCCGCTAGCTTGTAGTGGGATTAAAACTAGGTCGGCCTGCGTGATCGCCCGCGAGACTGACCAGCCCCCACGGGGTGATCCAGGTGAAATCTTATACCGCTGAGCTTAGCAGTTGACCTGTTGGATGTAGGGA